>MU279884.1:0-70883 GCA_022385655.1 Xylaria intraflava | reverse complement strand
ACATAATCTAGATAGGTTCGCGAGTAAGGTTGGTAACCGGCCACACCCGAAAGCTTGGACGTAAATACATCATCATCATCATCATCATCATCATCATATGGTGCGTGATTGAAGTTCGGCGGTCAAAATACGGGCGGTGGTGCTGCGGGCCTAAAAGTGAAAGTGAACGGTACTTTTCGAGACTGACTGTAGCTTGGTCGTGTATGTCAAACAACGGAGTCCGGCCCCCCCAGGCCGCAGACGTAAAAATACAACAACAACAACAACAACAACAACAACGCGGCGCAGCCTTGGTTAACTTCACGGCCAAAAAAAAATTAAAAAGGCAGTGCCTATGGGTTTACACATTAAAAACGCCGTATTTAATTCGCCGACTAACTAGGGGCCCAATTCAGACGATATTCTTGGTCAGGAATTCCTCCCACTGCGCTTTGGTCCAACCAGAGCTGATGTCGTTGGCGACCACACCGTTAAAGATGACGGTAGGGCTAACGTGTACGCCTACCAACCGATCTATCTTGACTAGGACCTTCAGATCATTGGTCACCTTGTTCCCAACGTTCAGGCTCCCATCATCAGCCGGCTTGTCAGGGATAGCAAGGCGATCGTAGATAGCAGCCTCGTCCACACCGACAGTAGCAGCGAGCTTGGCGAGACGACGGTAGGTCTGGTTACGCGACTCATTGACGACACTGATGTCGAAGTACGACGTCTGGTTTTTGAACAGGGCCTCGCTAAAAGGCCAGAACTTCTCGGGGGCGACCTGCAGCACGGCGACGGCGGCCTCGTGAGTCAGGGTCGAGGAGGGATGCCAGGGCTGGATATGTTGGCGGAAGATGAACTGGACGCTGCCGGCCCATTTGGGATTGGAGCGGATGAGGGGCGCGATGACGTTGTAGATGGTGTTGAACTGCTTTGCCGAATACGGACAGACATAGTCGAGGAACAATTCTAGAGTGTGTAAGGTTGGAGACCCGGCGCCGGTCGCGGCCGGCGTGGAGAAAGCCAGCTTTTGGGCAGCGAACTTTGGGGCGAGCGCCATTGTGTCTCGGCTCGGACGTGCGTGCCTGTATACGTATTTTCAAGATGAGGGCTTCGGGGCTGCAGTTGAAGCTTGTGGGGTCGGCTGGCTTGGAGTTGGCTGGCTTGGGGTTGGGCCTGGGTGGGATAACTTGGGAGCTTTTATTCGGTTTTATGGTGAGGGGTAGGTGATCTGCCAGTCTAGACTGTAGAGTGAGAGTCGTTGACTCGGTTCATTATGTAATGTCGTGCTTATGTAAAGTGGTGATGCGATCTGCCGTCATCACGTACCATCCGGGTGTGTAGGGAGCGTTGTTTGACATCCAGCTATGT
Source organism: Xylaria intraflava (assembly GCA_022385655.1). NCBI lineage: Eukaryota > Fungi > Ascomycota > Sordariomycetes > Xylariales > Xylariaceae > Xylaria > Xylaria intraflava. The sequence goes on along the minus strand of MU279884.1, from coordinate 69,530 downwards.
AGGTTCCTGATATCCGTCAGCTCCATCGGCCGGGGCATATGATCCGCCCGATTTCTCATCGAGTTGCGGTACGCCGTTCGGTAATGATGCCTATCCGGGCACCCAAGTGCTGATACGAAGTATACACGCAATGCTCGCCTCTGCCGTATAGAATAGGGGTGCATTCTACTGTCAGGCGCATATGCACGGGAATTCTTGATTTCCAATTAGATATTACGCCGTGTTGCCATCTGGAAATATGTTGGACAAAAGCTTTAGTAATCACCTATTTGTCAATAGCGGTATGCAGGTTTACAACGAACCTATTTCAATTTGTCCCCCTCCTTCATCCGACGGTATTTCTGGCTATGATGCTCCTTGCAAACTCACCAAAGTTGATATGCCGTTCGAGGTCGACCTCATCTTCTAAATTTGGCTGCGTGAAGACAGCCAGTGTGTTCCGGGCGATTCCCTTGGCATAAGCACCCCTGACCGAATGCTCGACAGCCTTAAACTTGCCGTTGGTAATTCGCTCCAGCGTCTCACCCGTCTGAAACGCAATACAGTCTCTGGGTATCTTGACCTGCACTGAGACACCCTTCCTATCCTTGATCCACAAGCCGGCTTGAGGGTCCGGCGACGCAGGCAGCTCCTCCAGTGTGGGTAACACCTCTGGTACCTTGCCGCGTTCAAAAATGGGTAGCGTGACCTTTGTCTTCAGCTCGTCTACGAACATGGCCGATGTCAGGCCGGTTAGGCATCCGTGGTCTTTGTGTACTGTACACCAGTTGTCTTCTTCCACGCCCTTGGCTAGCGCCCCCTCGGGCATGGGATAGTAATGGAGTAGCCTGGCCTTGGTCGTTGACGACGATTTGACCACGGTTTCTAGATATGCAGTGGGGTACCCGTGAATTTCCTTTTCAGCGAATTTGTCACACGCTCGGGCAACAAGAACGGCGGTGTCGATGATCAAGCGACACATCTGTTCCATGGTGGGCCTGAACCCGGGCAGCATTTCCTCTGGCGGCCAAGAATTCGGCGCTAGATACTCGGGGAACTCGTCCAGTGTGAACTGCTTCGTCGGCTTCGCTGATTCCAACTTGGGATCGACGTAGAACGCGCAATTAGCATAGAAAGATCCCTTGTATTCGTCCGCGCTGCCGTCTTTAAGCTTCTCTTTACCCTTGGACCACCCTACAAGGTATTTGGCGGCTTCGTTTGTGAATTGTCCTGCCAGTGGTTAGTAGTTGGCGAACTCCGAAGGCAAGGGCTGTTCTGATCATACTGAAATCATTCTCAGACAGATTACCCATCCACGAAGCATAAGAGAGGAGGCGGTGCCTCAAAGCTGGGAACTCAGCTGGCACATCTTTCACAACAAGGATCCCTAACGACTCCGGGCCGAAGGCTTCCTGCAATGTTTCGAAAGAGACGTTCCCTACTATTCTTAGCAATCAGAGACCTGTAGAGCATTACGAATGTCCTTACCACTCTTCAGGTCTGCGAAGGACACGATGACAGGTTGTGCTACAGCCATGGTAGAGACAATGCTTAACTTCGTACACCTTTCGTTCCCAAGATGTCAAGATGGTGAGGTTAGCGATGCGCCTGCGGAGGGCCGAGTATTCAAACTATCGGCGGCATGAAATAGCGGTTTCCTGAGGAGACCGTCGGCCTAATCTGGGTACTACCTTCATACGTGCGCTGACTAGTTGTGCCGCCTGATAACTACTGCCGAGAGGCCGTTGGAACTTGCGTTCTAGATTTCCGAGGTAGGTAGTCCGCACTTAAGGTTAGGTATCTATCCAGTAGGCGCAGGGAAGAAGAGGGCCCTGAAAGATGTACTTGCCTAAACGTGTTTACCCTGTTAGTCGGCCAAACGTAGAGCTCGGCCACCCAACTTAACTCAAACACATTGGCAGGGCACTACCTACCTGGCGGTGCCCTGGATGGTCGAGCTCCACGGCAGTCCGAGCACGGCCGGGCTGGGTTAATGACCCACTCTTCCATTTCTCCCAAGGCATGTGATTGGTTGGTTTTATCTAGGTACCTTTGCCGGGTGAACGAATCACGTGGACCTGAATGACTCAGCATATCATGTGATCTGACCATGTGTCGAACTAGAGAGGCGTCTAGGTACCTACAAGGTATGTATTCTTGTTTCTGTACAGACGTGCTTCGTAGAGCCATAAGGAATCTTAGGAGCAAGGGCTTTACCATTTCAAGTCCCCAAGCAACGTAGAACGGAGCAAGCTGAGATTGCAATCCCAGTTCTTGTGTACCCCGTTGGTCTGGTCCTATTGTCATCGCCGAGATAATAAGCATATACCAAATTCAATGGTCAAGCCGCTTACATTCAAGGGCGACAAAAAGCCCAAAAAGAGAAAGCGCACCGAAGCCGAAAGCGCACCTGAAGACCCAGGCCCTAGCGATCTTGCAATCACACGCCCCCTGGAGGACGGGGAGGACGACAACAGTTGGGTGTCTGCCGAGGCCGTCGGCGACGTGGGAGGACCTGTGATGCTCGTTCTACCCACTAAACCTCTGACCTGTCTTGCCTGCGACGCGAACGGCAAGGTCTTTACCGATCTCATCGAGAACATCATCGATGCTAGCCCTGCAAGCGCCGAACCACACGATGTGCGCCAGGTTTGGGTGGCGAACAAAATCTACGGCACGGATCACTTCAGATTGAAGGGCCGACATGGCAAGTAAGCGATGTTGACCGGTACTATTCGTATGGGACTGCGGATCCGCAGGAAGCTAATGAATGCATCTCCAGATATCTGGCCTGTGACAAATATGGCATCCTCTCCGCAACTTCGGAGGCCATTGCGCCGCCCGAGACGTGGAATATCATTGCGACGCCTGATAGCCCAGGAGCCTTCCAACTACAGACGCTACAACAGACGTTCTTGACGGTGGCCAAGCCCAAAAAACCGAACGGAGCGCCTGAGGTCCAGGGAGATGCAACAGAGGTCAGCAACGAAACAACTCTGAGAATTCGCATGCAAGCTCGTTTCAAGCCCAGACTCAAAGCATCCAAGGAGCTCAAAGAAAAGGCCAAGATAAGTCGCAAAGAATTAGAAGACGCCGTTGGAAGACGCCTCGACGAAGAGGAGGTCAAAAGGTTGAAGAAGGCTAGACGAGAGGGCGATTATCACGAACAACTCCTGGATCTGAAATCTAAGAACAAACACGACAAATACGGCTAGAAGAAGGGGTTGCGGAGGCATAGCGACATGGCAGCTTTGGCATTATATATTTGCCCTCCAAGCCTTGATAAAGCCATCCTCGCCAGCACTGAAAACCATTTGCGCCTCATCATAAAAGCAGAAGCTACGAACAATTTCCCCGGAATGCGCCCCTGGCAAGCCAACGCTACTCCCTCGATCAAGAGCCCAATCGTTGTTGGCCTTTGTGAGATGGATCAGCTCGAATGCTTGTTGCCTACAAGAGATTAGTGACGGTTACAAGCCGGGAAATGTTCTTTCTTTGACTGACTCGTGAGCACCAGCACCTATCACAGCCCCGGCACCGTTTGCCTTGGCGGAGATGTTCGCGATGTATTGGCAACCGAGGACAGCTCTCATGTCTCCAAAATCTGTAGTGGCGGCTCCATTTCCGTATCCTTCGGCCATGTTATATAATGCCAACCTCTCATCGTGCGAGATCGCATACACCTCGGTGTCATTCAGGAATGCCGCGTGGTGTATGGAAGAGTCGTGGTTAAAAGTTTGGATTACGACTTCATCTTCATCGGTGATCCTGGTGTCACATATGTTTACAAGACCATCTGTTGACCCTGACAATAAGATGTTATGATCGCTCGGGTGAAAGTTTAACTACGACTTATTAGCCAAGACCGGTAAAACAGACCCAATAGAGAGATGCTGACCTCTGTTATGTCGTCACTGTGGACTTCATTATATTGCAGTTTCGGGGCTGAGGTTGAACGCACATCCCTGAATGACGTGAGATGACTTCTCGCCTAGGAGGCAGTCCATTTAACTTACCATATCACTATGGATGCCTGGTGGTGCTGTAATTCAGTGCCAGCAGCCACCGAAAACCCCGTGTTTGAACAAGCTACTGACACGACAGGTACACGACCTTCTATTAGGCGAGTTAGAAAAGTTGTGTATTAACAAGACCGAGGGAACTTGCCTACCTGTTGTGAACCGAGCAACCTCAGCTTGGCGTACATCTTGTCTCAGATCCCATATTGATAGCGTGCCGTTCTCGCCGGCTGTGCATGCGACGGAATTGGCGGCGTCAAAAACTCTAGCACAAGTAATGTTACCGTGTTTCGTGACAAGATTCACAGTCGGCCCGGTTTTGAGACTCAGCGGGTTGAAGAGTGACAGCTTCTGGTCGGATGATATTGTGGCAGGGCCTGAGACGAAGGGAATAATGTCAAGTACATAAACTTCCTCTCTCGTCGGTATCCTGTACTCGTCTATGCCGGTGAGGGGATACATTGTCGCCTTGCCTTGCTTTGTACCTAGGAATATGTGGTGGGAGTCTAGCAGGCCGATTTACCCCCCGGTAGGTCTACGATGCCCACGAAGGCTGCAAAAGTTGAGATCCGGACACGCTAAAGACAGAGGTACTACTAAGGGTAGCTACCGGTCCTTCACAGTGTGGAATAAATCTGTACGGTACGTCGAAGTGAATAAAAGAGCCGTGTTGCACACTGTGACGAGACCGGGTACCGACCCCAGCGCGTGTCGGGGTCTTATGAAGCTCTACAGACTGTATGAAAGTCTCCGATAGGGATGCATCCACTTGTAAAGTTCCACCAAGACCCCAAGATGCTGGGCCGCATCACTGCCTGTATTTATGACATCAGCGTCCTGACCAGCGCCGAGAGATACCGTATAGGTACGTCAAGTTAGCACGTTACCTACGGTACCATTGATTCTAGAACTATTCGATCTCGGGCCGTCAAAATTTTGCCGGGCCGTATCTGGCCGCACATGGCACTACGTACTGATTTCTGGGTCTCGCAGGGGTTGAAGTGGACAAGCTGACGTCGATCGCGTTTGCCCGTCTGGACAGCTTTACAATAGCCCTCATGCCGTATTAGGTAACACGTGGAAGGACATCTCCTTCGAACTCAGTGAGGCGCCTCTTTTTCACTGCCATCTTTTCCATTCCAGTCTGGTTCCTTTCTCCTCGGGAGACCATGATATCACTACAGCTATTCATATCTTGCTCATAGCAGATCCTGTCAGAATGAGGTCGTCGTTCCTCTCGGCGCTCCGTAAGTCCTGCCGCTTCAACCCGCCGGGCGACGTGCGATAGCAAGTTCCATAGCTGACTCTCTGCGTATCCCGCTCTTAGTGTTATTACAGGCTACAGCGCTCGCTCGTGCTGCCGACCAGAAAGTTTTGGCAACGAACGGGATCAATGCCGAATCTACGACGCCCGAGTCTGCCGCCCAAACCGACATCGGTCCAACTGAACATCATGCCTGGGACCGCTACCAAAACGGTAAGTCGGCAAGCGCACTCTGAGGGGCTGGGCTACGAGAGTAACCCCGAAACTGATGGAATCAAGGATGGGAACTCGTTAGCGAAGCTATGGTCGAATTTCGAAAGATCCGAGCACCCGCCCATCGACGCTCCAAGAAACACACTGGCTTCCTCACTACTTTATTCCAGTACGCACTGAAGGCGCTCCCGAGCTTGCGCGCGACCTCTGCGCCCGACCATGAGCAACCTTCATTTGCCATAAGCGGTCCTCTTCTCGAGGGCGTGAAACTGCTCCAGCAAGCAGCCGACCAGAACAATACCGATGCCATCTATCTACTCGGCCAATTCAATTTCTACGGGAATTACTCTCATCCAAGAAACTTCAAAGTGGCCTTTGACCACTATTACAGACTCGCATCGCAATATGGGAATAGCTCGGCACAACACATGGTTGGCCTCATGTATGCCACGGGTATTGGCGATGCAGTGGAACGGGATCAAGCCAAGGCACTGATTTATCACACATTTGCTGCCGACCAGGGGCACACACGGTCAGAAATGACCGTAGCAGCCCGTCATATGAACGGGATTGGGGTTCCAAAGAATTGCGAGATCGCTTGCAAGTATTACAAGAGAGTGGCTGACAAGGCCATGGCCTGGTACCGGTCGGGGCCTCCCGGCGGCATGACGATTATTCAAGAATCCCATCGACTCTCCGATCAAGTAGGCGGTGTTTACGGCGAGGGCGCTAGTTTTGTTAGTTCTGGAATCAATGCCATCAAGGCGAGTCCCAATTCCGATGCCCATGCATCGATCGACGACGTAATCGAATATCTCGATTTGATGTCCCAGAAAGGAGATTTCAAGGCCTCCTTTAATCTGGGAAGACTTTACTACGAGGGACAACGGGGGCTCGAAAGGGACGTGGACCTCGCCAGGCGATATTTTCTTAGTGTCACCACCAAGTACTGGCGTAATAGGGATGGTCGCCCCATCGAGGGAGCGAAGCCGCCGCTGGAAAAGATTGCCAGCAAGGCTGCCGGCTATATTGGCCGCATGTGGCTCCGGGGCGAGGGTGTCGTCCAAGATTTCAAGACCGCTCAGAGGTGGTTTGAACGAGGTATTAAACACGGGGATGCCCAATCTCAGTGGGGACTAGGCCTCCTATATCTCCATGGCTACGGTGTGCCGAAGAATGTTCCTAAGGCCTTTGAGCTATTTAAAGCCGCGGCAGACCAGGATTTCAGCCTAGCCCATGTGGCTCTTGGTGCCCTTCACCTCGACCAGGGCCAACCGGAAGATCTGAAAGTAGCGAACGCCTATTTTGAGGCGGCCGCTCGGTGGTACAATTTCGAGGCTCAGTACTACCTTGCCGAGATGATTCATCAGGGCGTTGGGCGGGATAAGACGTGTAGCGTGGCCATGCAGTATTACAAGAATGTTGCCGAGCGCTCCGAACCCGTAGTTTCGTCGTGGTCGGAGGCCAATCAAGCATATGAGGAGGGGGATATTGAGCTTGCTTTCCTGGACTATGTGATGGCTGCGGAACAGGGATATGAGAAAGCGCAGAACAATGTAGCTTTCCTTTTGGACCCGACACACGCCGTGTTTTCTCTTCCGAACTGGCTAAAACGACAGGCGGCCAAGCCGCGTCTCCTTCAAAATTCAGCGCTAGCGCTGGTGTACTGGACACGATCCGCGATCCAGTCCAATATCGACTCACTGGTTAAGATGGGAGACTGCTATTTAAGCGGGATCGGAACCGAAGTGGCTATGGACAAGGCGGCTCAATGCTATACTGGAGCCTCTGAATACTTTCAGAGTGCTCAAGCCTTGTACAATCTTGGTTGGATGCATGAGAATGGGGTTGGGCTCACACAAGATTTCCACCTAGCCAAACGATATTACGACCAAGCATTAGAGACAAATGAGGAGGCTTATCTACCTGTCACGCTGAGCTTGTTGAAGCTGCGGGTACGGAGTGCGTGGAACACATTTACCCACGGCCGAGTTAACTCCATACAAGATGAACCTAGTGAGTCCTTTTATATACTTGGTAGGCGATATGCTGTGGAGGGAGTAGACTAACACACCTGTTTCATCAGCACCGAAGAAGAATTGGTCCTTGAAGGAGTGGATCCAGAACTTCTTACAAGACGAGATTGTATATTACGAAGATGCCTACGAGGATTATTACGACGACACGATTACGGGGAGTGATGGCGAGCCGATGGGTGACGAGCTGGATGCTGAACTTGACGGCATATTCGAGAGCATTCTGATCCTCTCGCTGGTCGGATCTATAATGTTCTTGATGTGGTACCGGGCCCAGAGACAGCAGGCGCACAGACAAGCGCAGGAGAATGCGGCGCGTCAGCAGGCGGCCGCAGCAGCAGGAGGCGGGATGCCACCGCTACAACAGCGACCCCAGATGCAACCGTTCCCTCCGATGGACGACGGGAATTTCCCTCGGTTCGGGGCCGGAAACCTTGGATTTTGAGAACCGGATGGCGGGACATGTGTACATAGCCGGCAGTCCTTTTACTAACTTACCTATTCTATTGTTTGGGAGTAGATGCCACGCCTATACTAGTACTCTGTGGATGTTGCTTGCGAGACTTTCATTCATCGATACCCAAATGAGTAATGACTACAGACGTACCTACATGATCTACTACCGCACCAAGTTTGCTCTGCCGGGGCTGTCCTTTTGACGGACATACGGGTGGGTATCTATAAGAGCAACGAGAGCAGCGATGACGGTTTCCTGTCCGTACGGAAGTCGGGTCTGAAGTGAATTGCTGTATTACATACCACGTAGCGGTCTGTAGTGTCGCATCGGTGTTCCATGCCACGTCTCGTCTTGCTGAAGCGTCAGATCATCCGTCCGGATCTGTACAGTGCAAGGTGCGTGGTTTGGTATGGGGCACAGTATGGATGGGTCCCGGGCCCCTGCCGGCCAGGGCAGTGGCAGCCCAGCGCCGGCCCACTGAGCCCGATAAGGCATTGTGGGCCAAGTTGCGTAATCGAAGCCAGTTGCAGGGCATGTTTCACTTTTACAACGCTCCGCACAGGCCTGGAGCTGAGCTGAGCTGCCCATCCAGTGTTGCCCATCCAGTGCCCTGCCTGCCCTGAAGTCGGACTCGTAACAACTGCCCAAGGCAAAGCGTTCACCAAACTCATTCCGCCGATTCTCTGCCATCGCCTCGTGTTCGACTACCTACATTTCTTTGCCTTGGTCCAAAGTGTCCACGACGAGCGCCCATCTCTTTTTCCCTAGTTACCGTCCCCGCCGTTCCTGACTACCTACACTAGGTAGACTAACTAACACCCAGCTGGGTTGGTTGCTTGGCCGACTCGATTAGCCTAGCCTCCCTGCGCTCCCGTCGCCGCACGCTAGTTACGTATTCCGTACTGAGTATACTCAATAAGGTACCATACGGGGAATCTCCACCGTCGGGAGTCCCGATCATCAACACATTTGCTGTGCCGTATAGTCACCTACAAATACGAAGTACTGACATACCATTACCTACCCAGACGGACACACGATGAGGGCCACACAATCGGTGCCGGTCGACGGCCGTGGCAACGATGGCTCATTGTCGTCACTACTATCACGGCAGTGGGTGGAGGGGGACGATGGTGAAGACGTTTGGTTCTGGTATACAACGGTGAGTTTATCCCTCCGCTCGCATGCCACTCGCTATCTACCCAGATCAACGAGCCGTTTATAAACTGACAGTGTCTGATTGCGACCCGCATAGCCCGGCATCATTATCAAATATGTCATCTTTTTAGTCCTTGTGCTGCTGCTCGCCGGCTGGATCATCGGCGGCCGCGTACATGCAAAGCGCAGACTGAGGAAAGGCCTGAAGCCCTTGGGATATCACGCCGTATGGGTTCATTTTCCTTATTCACCATCCCAACCCCTGCCATCCTCCAAATATAGCGCTAACGTAATCTCCCTTGCCATCTCCCAGTTCCTTCTCTCCCGCTCGGAGCGTGCACAGGTCGATCCTGCGTATTCCACACCGCCTGTCTACGGCGTCTATCGCCCAGTTTACGGGAACGGGGGGGAGGAGTACTATGGCATGCAACCGATGCCACCGCCCGTCTATGACCCCAGCCGACCGCCCGTGTACGATGGTCCGCCTACTGGTTCCAAGGTAGATCCCGTTCAGAGCCGTCAAGCAACCGCAGCCGAGGGACCGGCGGATTATGCACCGCCGCCTGGACCGCCGCCTGGCACTTCTAGAAGATAAGATTGGCTTGAGGGCTCCGTATTCACGCAAAACGTTGCCCCGGACGTACGGGAGGGGAGAAGTGGGATGGCCTACATTGCGAGTATTCTGGGCAGAATGAATGAACAACGGAGGACGGTTAGGATGGTGCATTTGGGCGATTCAGCATTCGACAGACACGAGCACCGATGATATACCTAGATAAACGACGACTAATCTGCTTATTCCATTCTACCTTATGTCCGGGCTTCCTTTTGGGCAATAAGTGATTTATATATCCCTTTAACGCCAAGATACTTATAATGTGATAGAAACACTGTTTTCGCACCACATTCCCAAAACCTCACCGACTCACTTGTCTAAGAAATAACATAGGAAGGATGTAACACCGGCATGTAATTCACTTGGCTGCTATACACACTTGTACACGAGCGGAAACCTTTGCGTCGGTGCCAAATGGAAGGAGACATACATATCAGAATGGAACACTATAAAGGTACAAGCAGGCTGCCCAGCGGAGTCCAAAACCTGCATCCGATGCTAGAAGAAATGCTCTGCCGCCGACGTCTTCGCAACCGTTGCGCCTCGCCTGCACCGAAAATAGGGGGGGTTTTTATTAGTAGTGGCATAGATAGCTGTACACCGGGGATCCCAGGATTATAAAAATTCAGGTATGAAAAAAAAAGGGGGCGGCGGCGTCCGTTCCTTTACGTGAGAGAGTTGTTTTTTCAGTCCGTGTCCATGGCATCCACGTCGTCGTATGCAACTGGGGTATCATGCCCAATGCTGGTCGTGTCGGCGAATCCGTTCCCGAACATGCCAACGCCGGGAGAGGGGCTGAAATCCTGTGGGATTGCGGTGGAAGGGGCGGGCGTATGCGTATACCTTGGCGCTGTGGTCCCCGTCTGGGACTCCTTTTGCTTTTCACGTGAGCGTGCGCGGGCTTCTAGTATGGCCTTGCGCACCGAGTCGTGTTCGCGGGGCACGGATATCGAAGAGGGGTCGTTGTAGAGAACCATCTGCATGGCGTCGATGTTATGCCCTGCCAGCTCGCCTTCGCGGTTCGCGAGGACTGCGGGGGGGATCCGTGGCCTGCGTAAATGTTTCTCGATGTCGGGCAAGAAGATGACACGGCCGTGGCCGGAGGTGGGCGAGGACTCGCTTTCGCTGTTCTCGTCGGTAGACGATAGCTCTGCATCGAGGTCGTAGATATACACCTTGTGCTTGGTGTCGTCTAGCTGCATGCTGTCCTCGGCGGCAACGGTGGCGGCAGCAAGGGTGGACGAGCCCGAAGCAGCTGGTGACGGGGACCGAGCCGGGCGATGCCCGAGCTGCCCCGGGGCGGATTGCGGGCTGGGAGTCTCGACGGGGACGTAGAGCCTGCGGCCCGTTTTTTCTGTTGCACGAGGTGGTTTGGTCAGTTCTCATCTCCAACGGCCCTCGCCATCGCCGGGTGTCTGTTGTGTGGTGCGAGCGGGTCAACCAACGGGAATCTATATAATGCGCGACATGTTTGCCAACATGCGACGCGATATATATAATATAAGCACGCATTATATGTATCTATACCTACCTAAATTGAGCAATCCCAATCTTTTAGACAGCCGCTCGTTGTCCTGTGGCTCAGCCTTTCTCTTCCGCATTTTGGACGAGCAAGAAGCCTGGCCATGGTGGGCGGTTTGCTGGAGCGAGGGCGTCTGTTGTTGTTGTCTCTGATGACGACGAAGCTCGCGGCGGAAAGGCATGTCGGTGGCAACGGTGGCCGGATCCACCTGGTCGGTGTTGATTGGCCCGAGCTGGATATCCATAACGCCGTATTCGGAAGGGCCGGGCCCGCGACACTCCTTGGCAGTCGCGCTGTTCCTGGAAGTCCTGAGCCCGACTGCGCCGTCCTCATTACAAACTCGAATGCGGGCAGCGGCTTCTCTTTCAGCCGCAGAGAAAGCTTGCAAATCAATCCGCTCCGCCGTTCCACCGTCTCCAGCGTCTCAGCGTTTCAGCGTTTCAGCCCGGCCCGGATGCCACCCCCCTCTTACGTTGGATGAGCGGCGCGTGAGCCCGAATTTACGACTGCGGCTGCAGGACTGCTGCTACGATTTATCGCAACCACCAAGAATCCGGTCTCGCGAGATCCTCAGTGTAGATCAGTGCCTTAGGATTCGAGAGCCAATTGTCCCATTTTGCTCGGGGCTTTTGTATATTTTGCGCGTGGAGTGTCTGGGAGAGGGTTGTATGTGTGTGTGCGTCTAAAGAGGAAGACCAGACAAGGACCAGAGAAAGAGGGCGGCTCGATGATTCATCGGCTCGACTGAAAGGAGACGGATCAAGAGGAGGCGGCGAGAAAAGGGCGAATGCGACCGTTTCAGCGGAGTGGACGCGCGCCAATTATAGGCCCAGCGCTGGGGCCTGGTAGAAGCTTCCACGGGGCGGCCGCTGCCGTGGCGGTGACGGCATGGCTGACTAAGCAGCAGCACTTATCGATAGCGGCACGCCTGCCCGCGCTGCCCATTCCATTGAAATACCCCGCCACCGTGACTCTTCTGCGCCAGACGCTTCTGGATGCCAACCCAACCATCCTCGCCATTCCCCAGCAACAACACCCACAGTGCAATCTTCGACCGTCGCCGACCTCCCAGCCTAAACAGCCCAAGAACCGATCACCGCTATTTCCTCTATCTCCTCGCGACTTCCACCGGACGCCGGGCGCACACAGAAGCCTGTCCACCATGGCTCAACCTGAGTGGACGGGCGTGAAGGTGCGCAATACCTTCTTCGAGTTTTTCGCCGGGAAAGGCCACACCGTCGTGCCCTCGTCGTCTGTCGTCCCTCACAATGACCCAACCTTACGTGAGTAAACTATCGCCCACCTCATCATGTCCACCGTCGTCTTGGCCGTTGTAGTATACGGTGTCACGACTCGGCGCAAAGTCGATAGCTACAAACCGGCCTTATAAGACGTCTACATCATACGCGCCCTCATAGCCTCCAACGCTACTATTCGCCGTCAATTCAAACGCTAACTCTCTTGAGCCAAGTATTCACGAACGCTGGCATGAACCAGTTCAAGCCAATCTTCCTGGGAACCATCGCTACTACGGACGACCTCGCCAAACTCAAGCGCGCCGTCGATACCCAAAAATGTATACGTGCCGGTGGCAAACATAACGACCTAGACGATGTCGGAAAGGATTCGTATCATCACACCTTTTTCGAGATGCTGGGAAATTGGTCATTTGGCGACTATTTCAAGAAGGAAGCCGTCGAATGGTCCTGGGAGCTCCTCACCAAGGTCTTCGGCCTCGATCCCTCAAGGCTATACGTGACATATTTCGAAGGCAACCCCGATATGAACCTCGAGCCCGATCTTGAAGCCAAAGAGCTCTGGAAATCCGTCGGCGTCTCCGAAGACCACATCCTGCCTGGCAATATGAAAGACAATTTCTGGGAGATGGGGGAGCAAGGACCTTGCGGCCCCTGCTCTGAGATCCACTATGACAAAGTTGGCGGCAGGAATGCTGCACACCTCGTCAACGCCGATGACCCCATGGTCGTCGAAATTTGGAACAACGTCTTTATGCAGTACGATAGGCAAAAGGACAGGTCTCTAAAATCCCTTCCGGCCAAACACATTGATACGGGAATGGGCTTTGAGCGACTTGTTTCTGCCCTCCAAAATAAAGACTCGAATTACGCGACCGATATATTCACCCCTCTGTTTGAACGGATTCAAGCTGTGACAGGTGCCCGGCCATATACTGATAAATACGGCAAGGACGACTCAGACGGTATTGACACCGCCTATCGTGTGGTTGCGGACCACATACGGCTCCTAACCTTTGCGATTTCGGACGGCGCCGTGCCCAACAATGAAGGGAGAGGGTACGTTGTGCGACGTGTGCTCCGTAGAGGTGCCCGGTATGCTAGAAAATACTTCAACGCCGAGATCGGGTCTTTCTTTTCCAAGATTCTGCCTGCGCTTGTCCAGCAGATGGGAGAACAGTTTCCGGATATTGTCAAGAAACAGCAGGACATTAAAGAACTGCTGGACGAGGAAGAAGAGGCCTTTTCAAGGACACTAGACCGAGGAGAGAAGCAATTCGAAAAATATGCCGCTGAAGCATTTACGAACAGCACGAAGAAGCTGTCCGGTGCGGATGTATGGAGACTATACGACACTTTTGGGTTTCCAGAAGATCTTACGAAAATTATGGCAGACGAGCGCGGTTTGTCAATGGACGAGGGCGAGATTGCAGAGGCACGAGAAAAAGCTCGTGAGGCTAGTAAGGCCGTGAAAGAATCTGTCCAAACTTTTGCCAAGTTGAACGTCCATCAGCTGGCCCAACTAAAAGATCAGCTTCAGCTCGCACTCCCCGACGACCAGCCAAAATACTCAAAAGGCGACACTACTGGGAAGGTTCAATTGATCTTCTCGGGAACCGAGTTCCTTCAGTCGACCAAAGATCTCCCACCTAACACACCTTTCGGGCTGCTTCTTGACAGGACTAATTTTTACGCCGAACAAGGTGGCCAAGTCGCTGATACTGGGAGACTTGTCATTGACGATGTTGCTGAGTTCGACGTGCATGACGTTCAGCAATTCGGTGGCTATATCATTCACAGTGGATACCTCAAATACGGCACATTAAAGGCCGGTGATGAAGTTATTTGCGAGTACGACGAATTAAGAAGGCAGCCTATACGGAATAATCATACAGGCACCCACATCCTTAACCACGCATTAAGAGAGGTTTTAGGCGATGAAGTAAATCAGAAGGGCTCATTAGTGGATCAAGATAAGCTGAGATTCGACTTCGACCACAAAGGAGGCGTCACGATTCCCCAGCTCAAGCAGATCGAGTCATTGTCAAACAAATATGTCGAGCGAAACGCGAAGGTTTACGCAAAAGATGTCGAGCTGGACTTGGCGAAAAAGATCAATGGTGTCCGTGCCGTGTTTGGCGAGACGTATCCTAATCCCGTGCGGGTAGTGTCAGTTGGTGTCGATGTCGATACACTTCTAGCGACCCCCGATAACCCCGAATGGCGGAATGTCAGTGTAGAATTCTGCGGTGGAACCCATGTGGACCAAACCGGTCTCATCAAGCATTTAGTCATTGTTGAGGAGAGTGGTATTGCCAAGGGAATTCGCCGTATTGTTGCCTATACTGGCGAGGCTGCGTACCGGGTCCAACGAGAGGCGGCAGCGTTTGCTAAGCGGCTCGATCTCATCGAGGCCTTACCATTTAGCCCGGAGAAGGAGGCTGAAGTCAAGCAAGCCACTGTCGATTTGAACAATATGGTCATATCCACGCTTCAGAAGGAGGAATTGAAGACTCGGTTCGCCCAGATCCTCAAGGCCGTTGTTGACGAGCAGAAGAAAAGACAAAAGGCCGAATCTAAGACCGCGCTCGACGCGGTAACTAGTTACTTCGCGAAAGATGAGAACAAGGATGCGAAACACTTCGTCGGACACTTGCCTATTTCTGCCAACTCCAAAGCCGTTTCAGACGTTATGAACCACTTCAAGACCAAGGATAAGGAGAGAACGGTTTATGTCTTTGGTGGCAGCCAGGCAGAGGGCGCAGTAATCCATGGCCTCTACGTCGGCACTGTAAGTTTCCCCTTTCCACCTCGCCTAGTGGCCCTTCCATATGGATTATGACTGACTATGAGCATAGCACCTCGCATCCCAGGGTGTTAGTGCAGAGTCTTGGGCGTCTGCCGTTACCGAAGTCATCGGTGGCAAATCCGGCGGCAAGGAGCCAACTCGACAAGGCCAGGGCACGAACCCGGATAAGATCGATGAAGCCGTCGCTGTCGCTGAGAAGTGGCTGGCGGAGAAACTGAAGATTTAGGAGCGATATCCACGCGGTGAATCAATTTGAACGGGGTGTTTTTTCCTCCCTCACTTTTTTTAACCCCCTCACCCCCAAAAAGCGAGAGAATGATTGCATTATATAGACGGATACCAAGCTATTTAAAATCGAGAGGAATGTGCTCAGTGCTGTTCTTATCATAACTCTTCAGTTGAAAGTCCTTCAACTTGTTTACTTGCTTGTAGTCTAAAGCCCGCGCCGCACGCCACCATAGGTAGAGAAGGTCAATTATTCCGACCATTGCGGGTGGCTATGAAAACTGCGAACTATGCATGTAGCGTCTCACACATCTCAACCCCTATCTAGGATAGATATCACTTCATAATACTACCTGATCTTAAAAGGCGAGTGGATAGAAGCAAATAAATATGGCACTGTCACCTCATTTGATCTATATGCAAATATGCCAGCGTCCTCTGGAACGCTCCATATCACGTTCCTATATAATTTAATTTGAATTTTTCCGTACACGAGCTGCTCTACTCTACCTCGCCAACCCGATATGAGATGATGTACGGGAGAGGATGAGCCGATGCTATACAGTAACCATCATACTGGCGTTCTTATACCAGCTCAGCAAGGGGTTCTCGCCGCTCCGCGTCTGCGTGTCCTCGACGTAGGCCCAGTCGCGCATGAAGTCCTCATGCGACACGACGCGCGTCAGCTTGCCGGTGATGGCGCGGTACACGGCCTCCATCACGTGGAAATCGGTTGGGAATAGGATGTCGAAGTATCCCTGATGGACCTGCGCAGCGATTAGAGCTGATATTACGTACGTGGTAAAAGCTTCGCGAAGAACACGAGGGTAAAACACGAGGGTAAAACACGAGGGTAAAACACGAGGGTAAAACACGAGGGTAAAACACGAGGGTAAAACACGAGGACAAATTCACTTACAAGGGGCGTCGTGACGGGCACCGTCCGCCTTTGGTACCTCGTCTGCACCACGGGGCTGTTCAGCCCCTTGATCGCGCCGGGCAGGGTGTGGAAGTCGCTCGTCACGAGCCGGTGGGCGGGGAAGTATCTCTCGAGGATGTCGAAGAACTGCATGAGCCGCGTGGGGATATACTCGGGCTCGCTGAGGTTGGTGGCGAAGGGGAGGTTCCGCTTGAGCGCGCGGAGGATGCGGCTCGAGCTATAGGACGCCGGGTACCGGCCCCCGGTGGCGGCGTGCCGCACGCGCATGTAGCGCGCCGCGACGGGGTCGAGGACGGGCTCGTAGAACTCGTAGAAGTCGCCCGTCTCGTCGATCAGCACGGTGCCCTGGAGCGGCTCCTCGGTGGTCGAGTCGTAGCGCACGATGTCGTGGGCGAAGTTGTCGAAGACCTCCATGGCGAGGAAGAAGCACGGCGAGGGCACGGGGGACTGCCAATCGAAGATGGACCTGTTGATGATCTCGACCTTGGAGGCGTGGCCGCGGCCGGTGGCGTCGGCCATCATCTGCGAATTCTGAAGGGCAGCCAGGGACGGCGAGATCTCGATGATCTTGTATTTCGTCCGGTCGTAGACGGCCGGCTCCACGTCCCGGATGTAGTCCAGTATATTCAGCATCAACGTGCCTCTGCCGGCACCCATCTCGTAGACGATCAGATCGTGGTATGGATATTTCGTCATGACGTAGTTCGACAGCAAGTACCGCGCAATGGACTCGCCATAATAGGGGCGGAACAGCTCCGTCGGCGTGTGCCAGAGCTGGCGCGTGTCGTCGTACGCCTTGGCGTCGAGAGCATCCTCGAAGTCCGTGTATCGCTGCCCGACTTGGGCGTAGAATGCCGGCTCATCAGGCAGCGCGTTGAAGTTGAACGGCTCGCCAGGGCTGAAAATGACGACCTGTTTGGAGAAGTAGCCGTAATGAGGGTTGTATAAGCTGTCTTCCGAAGCCATGTTAGCCAAATCAGGGCGATAACATATATATATATCCATATCTATATGTTTACGTAAATGTCTCCAAACACATACCTTCTATGAAGTCCCGCATCAACATCTTAACTTTCCGAGGCCGTTCCCTCCGCGATCGCAAATCGTTGGCCGTCACGGTCGGGTAGCTCTTATATTCCTCCGACATATCCAGGGAGAACATCTCGGTCCGTTGCTGCCAATGCGCGTCGCTGCTCTTCGGGCTCGGCCCCCGTCCACGGGCGCCCCGGGTGGCCATAGCCCTACTCTGCTGCTTGTGAATCTGGTGCGCACGACGGCCATGTTGCAGAGGGGCGAACGCGGTGGCAGCGGCAGCGGTGGCGGTGGTTAACTTCCTCCTCGATTTGCAAGCCGGATGCCGGAACAGCTGCCGGAAGAGCTGCGTGATTATGGGCGAGTCCATGATGGAACCATGACGCGCACGCAATTCGCGCCAGGTCTCGTGAGCTTTGAAGCTTGCTATCGGAGGTCTCTCTTATTCCAAGCTCGCTGATAATTACCGTCCACAATTTGTATTACTCGTTAGGTGAATATTTCCCTTCATGCATTATGCGTACCAAAATAATGCAACTATATAGATAGCCCATTACGAAGGTATCCGGCATAGGGTGCTTGCTTCCATCCTGTCATGATTCGAGACGGCCCAGCTTCACGAAACAGGTACAAATAGATTTCTTCGTGGCTTGGATTTTCACTTGAACCACGGCTGAGGTCCCTGAATTGTACGTCCCTAGATAACGAGGAACCTCCGCCCGGGACCATGACTCTACCTCAGGGCAAACCTCATCTCCTATCACAAGTATGTCACTAAGCGACCACCCGCGAGCCTACGCGGCAGCGGTGGCCGTCGCATTCGCGACCGGCGTGCTCGTAACGCTAGGCTTCAAAGACCTGTACCCAGATCTAGAAGCACGATACCAGAAAAAGCGCAGATGGGAACGAAGGAACCAAGGAGAAAGATCAAGCGTCGCCGGGGGACCCGTCTCGCTCGAGGACTACGAGAAAATCAAAGAGGCTCTGAAACTACGCTCCCAAGGCATCGTGTCCGGCGTCGAGGGCTGCATCGGCGGGACGCCGCTGCTTGAAATCCGCAGTCTCTCGGAAGCCACGGGACGCACCATCCTCGCCAAGGCGGAGTTTCTGAACGGCGCCGGCAATAGCCCAAAGGACCGGGTAGCTCTCCGCATGATCGAAGAAGCCGAGGCCGAAGGCCTGTTGGTGCCGGGCCGGGGCGATACCATCTACGAGGGCACCGTCGGCAGCACGGGCATCTCGATTGCCGCCCTGGCGCGTGCCAGGGGCTACCGAGCCCACATCTGCATGCCCGACGACCAGAGTCTCGAGAAGTCGGATCTCCTACACCACCTCGGCGCAACTGTCGAGCGAGTCCCCGTAGCGCCTATCGCGTCGCCGGAGCACTACGTCAACTTGGCACGGCGTCGGGCTGCAGAGCACACGGCATCGCAAGAGGACAACAGCCGCGGTTTCTTCGCCGACCAGTTCGAGAATCACGCCAATTACCAGGCACACCAAGCCACGACAGGGCCTGAGATCGTAGTTCAAACAAGCGGGCGGGTCGATGCGTTCGTGGCGGGCGCGGGCACGGGCGGCACCATCGCGGGCATCGCGCGGTATCTGAAAGAGGAGGCGAAGCTAGCCGACGTTCGTGTCGTTCTGGCCGATCCCCAGGGTAGCGGTCTATACAACAAGATCCGGCATGGCGTCATGTACAGCGCGACGGAAAAGGAGGGCACACGCCGACGGCAGCAGGTCGACTCGATTGTCGAGGGGGTCGGTGTCAACCGAGTGACGGAGAATTTCGAGGCAGGTCGCGATCTAATCGACGATGCTGTGAAGGTTACGGATGAGCAAGCCTGCAAAATGGCGCGCTGGCTCGTCGAGCACGATGGTCTATTTCTGGGGAGCAGCAGCGCCGTGAATTGCGTTGCCGCCGTTAGTACGGCCATGAGTCTGCCTCGGGGTAGTCGTGTTGTCACCGTTCTATGCGACTCCGGCACGAGACACCTGAGCAAACTGTGGAAGAAGATTGGGGAGATGGGACTAGAGGATGAGCCGAAGCCGGACGATTTATTTACTCTTCTAGCCATAAAGAAGCTCAGATGAGGCCCCAACTTATAACAAGCATCGTGTTTTAAGACGTGATTCGCCGTATTTAGAGTCGCGAGTTTCGTGTCTTTCTCGCTCTGGCGGGATTAAAAATCGTTTATCTCGCGCAATTATCTATAATACAGACCTATGTCTAGGAGGCCCGACAGACGACGGGAAAGGCTACCAAGGCGGGCTAAACCCACGCACTGGAGATGCCATCGCACCTCATGGGGCTCCCCGAAGTCCCGATTGCTCCATATAAAGCCTCCTTGGGGAAAAAAATGCCATTTCCCTACAACAAAGCACGAACGCCTGCCATCTGACGGTATTCCGTGCCGAGAACCTCATAAATCGTATCGCTCGAATTGCCCATGGCTCATACGAGCAAGGACTAGTAGAAAAGGACATAGCTCAAGAGAACTAGACATAGATGGTCAATAACACGATAACAGAGGGATAGGGGGTGTAAGAGAGCAGAACATACCTTCCACCGTTTTCCACAGTTCATACACTCGCAGAATGTAGTCATCGGCTCGTCGGCACTGCGAGTCTGAGCTTGGGAATAGCTGACCATCCTCTTCTTACAAGAACTGCACTCAAGAGAATCACTGATGCTCTTCTGGGCCTTGGGCACCTGCGCCTTCTTCATGTTCTCTTGCTCAAGGGCAGCATCCGCCTTGCGTTGCTCCGCTGACTGGAGCTGCTTGGATGTCATGACAACGAACTTCTCGGCGGTGATAGCGCCCGACATGACGTTGCGTCCGAGATCCAAGTTGTTCTTGACCTTGAGATTCTGGAAGAGGGACCGAATCTTCTCCTTGTATGCCTGCGTCTCACCCTTATAGGCCTTGAGGGCTGCAGCCTCGACCGCCATAGCTTTAGCGAGGACCGTCTCAACGGGTTCAGTAGACCGGTAAGCCAGACCGTTGTAAATCACACCGATGCAATTGTTGCGGATTTGCGAGTCTGTACGCTTGATGTCGGCGTTGTCGGTGATGAACTTGCGCGTCTCGGGGTCACCCTGGTAGGCCTTGTTGCTGCCACTGGGGGGGAATGGCTTCGGCGCAGGGGACGCGGCGACATTACTGGCGGGGCTGGCGGAATCACGGGGCCGCGCACTCATGGCATGCAAGCCCTTGGCCTTCTTCTCTTCCTCGACGCATTTTCGCCACTTCGAGACGACGTCGTTGGCAGCCCGGCCAATCTCCTTGTTGGCGTGGCCTCGGAGCTTGCCGACGACAAGGCCAGCCTTGGTAGTCTGCAAAAAATCTGGGATCAGAAACCAAGCAAGTCCTATGAAGGATCTGGACGACGCTGGTCGCAAAGGTCTCGAGGATGGTGGCAGTGAGGGCTCGTCAAAAGGGACTTGGAAAATACATACACGTAAGATCTCCTCGGTCGGGCGGAAGTCTTTCTTGAGGCCCTCAAGAAGCGAAATGATAGAGGCGGAGGGGGCTTTCTCTG
Organism: Xylaria intraflava; assembly: GCA_022385655.1. Classification (NCBI taxonomy): domain Eukaryota; kingdom Fungi; phylum Ascomycota; class Sordariomycetes; order Xylariales; family Xylariaceae; genus Xylaria; species Xylaria intraflava. The sequence continues at coordinate 48,464 of MU279884.1, read as the reverse complement.
CCTGGGCCTTGTGGAGGGCCTTGATACGGCCCTCGAGCTCACGCTGTTCTCCAGCAGTAGACATTGTCAAGTTGCGTGTAGAGTGGCGCAAATAGTAGGGATCAGGGGGGAGTGTCGGCGACAGCACAGAAGGATGGGAGGCAGAGGGGATTGCGGCGGCACGGGGGATGCTTTATAGGCTGTGCTGCTGTTTGCTTTGCGGGCACCTGAACTTTAAGTGCCGGTCGCAGGGAATGCAGCGATTGCAGCAGCAGCAGACAATGGCGGGCGATGACCGGGCTGGAATGGCGGTGCGGATCGTCAGAGTCGCGGTCTCTGTCGTCGGTATCGTCGTCAGCAGCAGCAGCAGGAAGCCGGGAACAGACCGTCTTTATTCTATGGGCAGCCAGAGCTGAAGCGTCCGCGGAGCAAAGGACACTGATTGCAAGTATGAGTTGAAAGAGAGGATGCGCAGGCAAGAAATGATGGGCTCGTGTTTGCGAGCGGGCGAGTTGTAGATGGAGGAGGGGAGAAAGAATTGGGCCGGGAGGAGAATGGGCGGGATGCCCGGTGCAGTGCGGATTCTTTTATCTGTTGCCGGGTTGAGTGAAGGTGAAGCTGCTCCTGGGGCATTCACTTTGTCCGTATGCTGGATGGACGGATTGGGTAGGCTCGACGTTGCGCCGCGACGCCGATGCGCACGGGCCACGTATGCCTATGCACGCCGACATTATGTAATCACTCGTACCCGCATGTATTTATCCGGCCGGAGACGCGATCTGCGGCCGTACGGGCGGGCATTCTGTACCGGATGTACTTCGTTGGTACATGTCGGTACATTCCGCCGCGACCCGGCTGTTCGGCCGACCACATCGCCTACCAACACTCAACAGGTACCGGGTTTATAGATGAGTGGCCGGGTGGCCGAGTATGTCCATGCCATTACCTGCCATACACTCTGTACCTATCTACTTACCACTATTCCAACGGATTCACCTACAGACTGTGCAATGTACGGAGTAACCCGGAATATATTCAACTGAAAAGCGATCTGATACACCGTAGGTACACAATGCGCCGCATGGTGGAGATACAGTTGATCTTAGCGGTATTTATTAGCGCATGACCATTAAATCCGACTGCTGCACGGAAATCCGATTCGGTTAGTGCATCTGAGACTTACCTAACTCGACGAAACTCTCTTAAACGCGTACACTTAACGCGTACGCACTTAACGCGTGACGTGATGCGATGCATGCAATTTCGGAACCCTTAGATAATGACTTAGCGGGGTATCTGTCAATATAGTGAGGGTCGGCGCGTCTAAGTCATGTCGTTGTTGTGATCCGGACCCGTCCTCATAACTACCTCCAACTCCCTTTACTCTGACCAGCCTCTTATACCTCTTCCAAGCTGATGGTGATGAGAGCATAGATATTGCACCACTCTGTTGAAACATCCAAACCACTTCCTCTCGAGACCTCAATTTGTTACGCGTATCAATCATCAAAACTTCTCCATCTTCATCATGCAGCTCAAGCGCAAGCGATCCGAGTCTGAGCTCTCCACATCCACGGCAAGCCCATTCAGTTCGCCCTCTAGACCCGATGCTATCTCTCCGTCCACGGCCACGCCAATGGAGATAGACACCTTCGACTTTACCCCCAATTTCCCCGTGTCGACGCTATTTCGTTTCAGCAACCAGGGCCTCCTGTTTCCGCACGTGCCTGGGCGCACAATGAAGCGGCTTCGGGATAACCGTCCTTCTCAACACGAAGTGCATCGTAAGTGATATTTCCTGATTTGGACACGTGACCAACGGGGGACATAAATTGGTAAATTGGTATGACGCACAAAGACGAAGCTCGAAAGAAGAAGGCTATGGAGGTAGACTGGAGTATACCGTGGATATAAACGACTTACACCCATCATAGAGCACACTCTCCATATGCTTTACGCAGCACAGCGGCAGCAGCCAGAAGCGCCAGCCCACAAGCAACCAGCAGCCGAGCAGCAGCAGCAGCAGCATACTCCCGTAGCCGCACGGCCAGGACTAGCCCCATCCTCCCACCAGGCCAATCTCCACAGCTTCTGGAACCTGCCGTCCTGTCCCTCGGCTTCGCCCGCCGAGTGTCTGCTGCCGACGGTAATAGACACGCCGAAAGAGTGCGAGGACTGCGGGCAGAATCTCCTCGGTGCCGACGATAGCATGATGATGGACGTGGACGACACTTCCGATTCGGGGGGAACGAGCTGCCGTGGTTGCGGGAAACACGTCTGCTCGCACTGCTCCATCACTAATCTTGGCGAGCAGCGGAGATGTCTGGGCTGTGCTGGGACAGCATCGATGACGAGAGTTGGGAGTGGTGCTGCTACGATTCCCTGGGCACAGGGCATGAGCAGCTGGCTTCGCTAATTCGGTCCCTCGTGAGCATGGATGGTACGGCATTGCTGTATTTTTGTCAACCGACGATGGCGTTGACGAGTCTGGGCGTTGAGCCCATATACACGAGGACACTGTTAGCTACGCGGGCTTGATGGGTGGTGTTTTATAGGTTATTATATTCCGAGCACCATGGCAACATCCGATAATCACGGATGTATGATTGTCCGGGAATCTGTACCATCCTGGATATAGGTTCCAGGGGTATTATCTGTACATGGGGATGGCTACCGACATGGCTATTGGCGTTCAGGGCGGCTGGGTGGATGGGCGTTGTCAACCAACGACGGTGTACATCGGGTTAGCAGGTCTTTGAAGTTAATGGAATATTAATCTTGAATGGAAATTCTTCTGCAAATGTGCCTCAGTTTCATCTCCCAGTCGACATCGTCCAAAGCCAGAAGCGTCTGTATGGGCCGAATTACGTTGGGTCGGTATCATTGCTCCTATGGTAGAAATAATGAACCAACGAACCAACCAAACGACCAGATTGTAGATAGTCTCGAGCACACGAGCTTCGTATGAGCGTATAGCTCCAGCATACCGGTTCGTGATTCGTTCATTGTCTACTGCGTCTAATCTATCAATGTCGTCTATCGTATATTATCGGCCGGCGTCGTGACTCGTCTATCATGTATCATCTAGCAGTATAGTCTACCGTCTACCATCTACCGGTATCGCCTAGCATCATGTACCCGACGCCATGTAATTGTTCTGTCTCCGACTCTAAAGAAAGACTATGGCGAACAAAATCCTGATCACCATGCCACCCGGTACGAGATGGTTCCTTGGCCAATTCATGACCTTTCATGCTCTAAGAGGACCATCCAATTTTCAGAAGCCGGTACTCGCTCTCATCGCCGCGCCCAATCCCACTTGGCCGCGCGAAGCGTTCCTCATCGAGTATCGCAAGCACGCGGCCTTGCGAATCTCGTAGCCCATCGCGCCCATTGAAGGACGCGCGAACTGTCTCGTTGATGCCCTCGAATTTGCCCGTGGACCGCACCGTCAGCAATAACCAAAAGACGCCGTCCGGCTTGAGCATACGCGCGGCGCAGTCTCGCAGCCAGACCGCATGCTTCGGGTCATAGATGACATCCGTCGCGACGAGCATATCGGCCTGTTTATCCAACGGCGGAGAGAGGTCAGGAGTCTCCCAGTCTAGGAATGCAGCTTGAACCGGGCATGGTGCGGAGTCTCTGTCCTCATTCGGGGTAGAGAAATTTTTGGCGATATTCGCTCGGAGATTGACGAGCACTGTTGGGTGGAAGTCTGTTGCGACTATGGTAGGCGCTGGCACACCCAGGTGCTGTAATATCTTGCCCAAGGCGATCCCCACGAGCCCCGTACCTGCTCCTAGCTCGATGATTTCCGGTGCGGAACCGAGAGCATCTTTGTTGAGGCTGAGGCGATCCGGGCATGCACACATTAGCTGGGTGAGGATAAAAGCGGCGCCCCAACTCTGCAGTCCAACGTCTGTGTGGTCAGTACTATCCTTGCCGGCTAGACCATCTGTCAGTTGTATTTTGATGGGCTGGCCATGAGTGCTTTTGCCCGAGCCCAGATTCAACGTGAACTGATAATCTCTTGTAATTTCGGTATCTTCGGTGGCCTTCTCTTCCTGAGTGGATAGCGAAGCTAGCACACATGATGCCATATCGATAGCACGTTGTCGAGAGTCTTCGCTACCGAAACACGTAAATGCCTCCGCATGACCCAGAAACTTCGTCAACCAGCGTTCGGTAAAGATGCGCTCATAGCGGTCATCGCGGAGGTCGATAAATGCCTCATCTGTTCCATTGTCGTCATAATCATTGTCAGATGCATAACCAGAATCTGCCGCCGTGAGTGTATCCTTGGGCGTAGGATTGACCCGAAAAGATAGGGATGTTGGCAATGGACAATATAGCGCGCACAGATCGCTCAACGCTGATAGGATGCAAGACTCAGGTTGGTCGTTGAGCGAGCGTGTAGCAGGCAGGCTAGTTGATGGAGGCAGAAGGCGCCTCGCCGGGCTCATTCTCCGGCAGCTGTATACCCTTTTCCTTACAATAGAACCTTGATATCGTCGAACGGCCTTGAAATTGAGAAAGAGAAACTCAAGGATGATGGTGTGGTTGTAATTGGATTTTGAGAACCGCTGGAGTGGGGCCCGGGCTCAATTCTAGACCAGTCGATATGAAGCTATCGTGAACGTGGTTAATATAAAATTTTAGGCCCCGGCTTTTCAGCTGTGGATTTGTCAAGCCGGGGCCCGGACTGACTCACCTACCATCCACCTACAATCACCAGCATTTCGTCCGGCCTATCGCGTTTGTTGGAGTCAGATTCAGGGGAGAGGTTGCACCGGCTGGAATGTCTGGTACCTGATCTCTGCTAGATAGGTATCGGAAGTCTGATGTAAGCGTCCGTACTGCGCAGGAAAAGGTCGATAGCCCCCACGATTTCGAGCCTTTCCCAACGTTGTTCAAACAACCAATCCAAATGCAGCGTGAACTTGTCGCCATGCTGCGCTTTCTGGCCGATTGCCATGGCATTTTCTGCTGGAATACCAGAGCTCTGCCTAGCTTTGGCCGACGTGCAGAAATGGGGTCTCTTTCTGGGTTCCCATATCGTCTTCCATGTCAGAGACGTTCTATCACTTGCCCACTTAGTTCGCGCAGAGTCATGTCTCCCTGCTTGATGTGCCGCTAACACTCCGAGGCAAATTGTCGAGTAGATTTGATATGCCAGCAAGTGCCTTTCATAGGCGCGCATACAGTGCATTGCAATGCAGCTTGAAGCAGTGGCCTGGTTGGTAGCGCAAGAGGCTTTGTTGCTCATTGGCATGTCTGATGCGCCGAATAGTTTTTTTAACACTTATGTTGGCTTTGCGATGCGAGGGGCTGGCAACGATCTCGGCTAGTAGATCAGCCTTCCCAAGGGCCTCCGCGCTCTCCGGTGGGTGAGCCGTGATTCATTCATGAAGCACTGAGGCCCGGCCCGGGGAGAAGACGAGAATGCTTTGGCATTCGCGAAAGGCATTTCCCTTGTTCAGACTTCGCCAGCCATTCTCGGCAGCGCCTCGAGACTCGACGCATTCATGCGGGAGCTAATTGTCGATGGTCACAGCAAAAGGAGAGCCATAATCCTTCTCCAACAAAGAGCTAGCAAAATCGATTGATATGACAAAAATGGCTGGCCCTGGGATATGCATCAAGGAGTGACTCGGGGCATTGAGCAGTTGACGAAGCCATAGTAGTCAGGCAGGAGATTATTCGCCGGGGTCAGACAGGCAGGTCGGTTTCGACTCTCGGCCACGACTCCATCAGCATAGAGTCCTTGACCGCCTACATGGCGGTTCTTCAGACCACCAGAGCAAGACAATATCTAGCATCTATCGATCAAGCATTGCGAATTAGCAGCTTCAGGCTGGATGCTTACTTCCTTATCCACTTTGTATGGATAGAGTGACGTGACATCTGTTCACCGTAACTGCACTCAAACCCAGGATGGAATACGCCAAAGATGAATGAGTCGTATAAATCTAGAGCCTTGCAAATACGGGTTTTCGTGACTCTTGATATATAATGTAGGGAAGTGAACGTAAGCGTGGGCGATTGAGGAGATACTGTAAAGGATATGACTGACGCATGGACCACTCATGAAGGTAAATACCTTAGGTAATAGGCACTTAATTAACTGGATTAACCGCACCGGATAAAACGCAGCATCGGAAGATAAGCATATACAGTATGCACAGTGGCGAGGGGCACGTCGAAGGTACGTAAGCATACGCTGATGGAACAAGTTACCTTAAGTACCGGCACTTGGACGGTACAGTGTTTGCTGATCACTATCCACTATCCAGTGCGTTCGTACAGTATTAGGTAACGTATTCCATACCGATTCCAGCCATGTACCAATTTCGGCCACCTGTTTTCCCATACAAAATCGCGTTTTTTGAAGTGCTGTATCTTCACCACCACAACGTTTAAAGAGAATTCCCTTGAATGATGGGTTTTCAATTATATAATCTCTGAGTGTATGAAGTTTGAAGTTTTCATTTTGAAAATTGCGGGATGTAGGTCTGTTTATTTCTATAGGCCATATAGCGCTAAATGGCGTATAAGCATAGATCGGTCTGCACCCTTTGGTTTTAAGAACTAATGTTTTTCGCTCGGCTTCTATATAGATCTTGGACTTGCGAATAAGCTGCCACAAGGAAATGTTTTCATCTGTTGTGGTGGTGGAATTATAGCACTTCAAAAAAAGCGGTTTTGTATGGGAAAATGGGTGGCCGAAATTGGTACGTGGCTGGAATCGGTATGGAATACGTTAATGCCTTGTACTGTATAATAGAAGCCCGACAAGACGTCAGGCCCGGGGCAGATCTACATGGATACCTAGCCCCACGTCTCGTCAAAAAATGGCAACGAAACGGGGTTGAAAATCTAGTCTATTGCGACAAAACGTGAGGACGTTGACGATACTGTATCCCACCACCACACATCCCACTTTGCCACTTTGCCTGGAGCAGAGTTGCCCTCCGTTATAATTCGACCCCAGACGCGGTGCAAGTGTTCCGTACATTTCTAGAAGTCGGCTGCCTTACAGCCCTAAAACTGATCTGCGACGACATATGCCGTGACGGCATTCCGGGCACCGACCGCAAGCGACCGCAAGCGACTGCCTGAGTTGCCATTGCCGTAGCCGTATGCGACTGCTGTTGACTGCTGTTGCCCCGTTGACCGACGCATGCGCGCCTTCTTATCCGCCCAGAGCGCTGCCTAGGCCTGCCCCGAAGGTTCTCCTTATCGACTCGACAGACAGCGCGCCCCGCCCTGTCTCGCATTGTTCCATCTCTGTCTGAGAAGCCTGCCCGTAACCTTTCATTTACATCTCCCTTATTTATACCCAACCCTTTCGTCTCTCTTCTCCGGCCTCGACTGTCGACGGCGCAGCCCTTATTGCTTGCCTCTACATCCCCCGCCAGCCTTCACGACCTCATCCCGCTCGTCCCCTCTTCTCGCCTTCTCGCCTTCTCGCGATCCCAACCCGTAACATCGCAACCTATCCCAATCCAGGCCAGACTCCCAGAATCGCCCACACAATGGCTGAACAAGTCGACCTTACTACTATCCCCATCTCGCCTAATGGTGACGGGACCGATGCTCTCCCCGCCACCGACTTGAATGGTAAACTCGTCACCGTTTTTCATGACAAGGATAATTTCAACGTTAAGCACCCCCTGCAAAATAAATGGACGCTCTGGTTTACCAAGCCATCCAGTGGCAAAGTGAGTTTCCTCCCTCTCTCTCCGCCCAGATGTTCTTTCTGATGCGTCTTGCTAACTGATGCCTCGGTCTAGGGCGACAACTGGACTGATTTGTTGAAGGAGGTTATCACTTTCAACTCAGTAGAGGAGTTCTGGGGTATCTACGTGAGTATTGCTCCTCGCGCCGGCCCACATGAGTCCCGGGCCGAGTTTCCTTCGCTTGTAAACTTTGCTCATGGACGATTCTAACTTGCGCCACCTGACAGAATAACATTGCGCCTGTCTCCGACCTGGCCATGAAGTCCGACTACCACTTGTTCAAGGAAGGCGTGCGGCCCGAGTGGGAAGACCCTCAGAATAAGCACGGCGGCAAGTGGTCCTACCAGTTCAAGGAGAAACGCAGCATCGACATCAACGAACTGTGGCTTCAAACCATGTTGGCTGCCATTGGCGAGACGCTCGAGGACGAAGATGACGGCGAGGTCATGGGTGTTGTCGTCAACGTCCGAAAGGCCTTCTTCCGTATCGGTGTCTGGACTCGCACCATCGGCAAAGCCATCGCCGGTCGCGGCGATGGTGATGTCTCCGGTGGTAAGGGCCGATCTCCCGAAAAGGGCCAGAAGATTCTCCTTGCCATCGGCAAACGATTCAAAGAGATCCTCCAACTTCCAGCTAGCGAACCCGTCGAGTTCTCCGGCCACACTGACGCTGCTCACTCTGGCAGCACTCGTGCTCGCGCGAAGCACGTTGTTTAGCCTAAGCCTACTTCTAGATGGAAGTGGCATTTCTCGGTGATCAACAGGGGGAAATTATTTCTTGGCACGGGACTTCTCTGACGAGAATTACTTTTTATGTGCTAGGGGCTACTTCATTGTTATGTTGAGGGATGGAGGCAGATGGTATCTATATCCGAAAAGTGATGTTCGGCGCCTGCATTGCCTTTCTCGTAATATCACATTTGTAGAGATGGGCCGGTGAATAGGCCTGCTCTATCGTGTCATCACGAGACCAACTCTGTTCGATCATCCGAAAATAATACACCAAAGAAATAAAATAAAAAAGTACGAAAAAGTTGTTAGTTCATGGTTGCTTGAGGTCGATTCTGTCGAAGGCATAATACGGCGTTTGGCTTTTGATTTTCCTTAGACGAGCAAAATGGGCCGCAGCTGTGGCATTGAAATGTTTATCGACTTGGCTCTGTCTTTGATATTTCTATGCTATATGTGTATATGGTAGATTACCTAGGTAAGTATCTACATAGGTATCTCTTCTCCTATCCTTGATGATTATCTATCGTGCCTGAAGGTAGTATCGCGTGAGGTGGCGGGTGTAATGGGGGATTTGAACTCCATTTCGGTATCGTGCCCACGCGAGCTGGCTGTGTTTGATCTATCGGATATTGATTACTTAGGTCTTGGTATTTCGTTTTGCTGGGAGATGGGTGATCTGCCTTAGCTATCCGAGGGAGGGGGTTGGGGGTGTTTTAGGCATGGGAAGAAGGTATGGATTATGAGTGCGGGTGTCGTATAGTATTAAGTGGGAATGCGGGTGTCGAGGCTGGGTTGGGGATGCTGGGTGGGTGAGGCCGTCTGAGATCGGGAGATCGGTCTATGTAAATTGTATTTGGCGCTGTGCCTTTTGACTTGTGGGAATGTCTTGAGAATCTTATGCTGCTTGATCATGTTCACTGGCACTTTATCACTGGGGATTTTGCTGCGGTAGATGTGACTGTGGTTTATCTCCACGCGTCTGCGTGTGTATATTGGTACAAGTGAGTTAGGTAAAGAGGTATGTATGTATGTGCATCTAGGTAAGGTATGCTGACCGGGCAATCCACCCACGAATGGCTCCTATGCCCGCGCTGGTGATCTATATTAAGGGTACAACGCAGATGCTCTTCCGCTGTCGATCTTGAGTATCCCGACTCCATGCTATTCCCTTTCCTTTCCTTTTCCTTCTTCTTCTTCATTTTCTTTCTTTTTTTGGGCTTGCCGGTGACTACCTCACATCTCGTCTCCGCTGAAGTCATCCGAGAAGACCTTGCGCAGGTTCTTTTTGTTTATCTTGCCCATTGCGTTCCTCTGGATATGCTCGACGACTCTCAAGACCTGCGGGATCTTGTAATTGGCCAGACGGCCCTTCAGGGCCCGGCGCATGTCCATCGGCTTCCAGCCCTGGGGGCAGATCGTGCGGTCGAGGATCACGACAGCGCCGACTTTTTGTCCCCATTTGCCTGACGGCACGGCCATCACGGCTGCCTCGAGGACCTCCGGCAACGAAAGAAGCTCACGCTCTACTTCTAGAGCGGATACTTTCTCGCCACCTGATTTGATAATATCGGCACTTTGTCTGCCAAGGATAAAGTACATGGGTCCCTGGGCCCAAGCGCCGCTTTTCCCCGTGCCGGCCGGGGCGGGCACATTCCGGCGCACGGCGACGTCACCCGTCTTAAACCACGGCCCCTTGCCGTCGTCAGCGGGTACAAATTCCTTGGCTGTTACTGTGGGGTTCGCCCAGTATTCGCGGAAAACGTTGGCTCCGCGTAATTGAATTTCTCCCGGTCGGTCAACCACATCCGAGGGGATAATCTCCTTTGTATCGGTATCGAAGAGGCGTGCCTCCACACCGGGCAGCGGCCAACCTACGCTGCCGTCTACGCGGTCTTCGAATTCGAGACCGCAAGAAAGCGCCATGCCGACCTCAGTCATTCCGTAGCGTTCTAAGAGCACATTACCTCGGCTCAAATCCTTCCAGGCTCGTTTAACAGGTGTTGGAAGCGCGGCAGAGCCCGAGATTGCTACACGCATGTGTTCAGGGCTTGTAGCAATGCGGCCGGCCTCGGCTATTTCGGGAGATAATGTTTTATGTGTAGATAGGAGACGCGTATAGACAGTAGGTACGACGGTGAAGAAAGTTATCTTCTCCCTGGACATGTCGGCGAATTTGTCTCCCAAGACTGCTTTATTAGTGTCGTCGTTAGTATGCGCCCCGTCACTGGATAGTGGTATCGAACGAGCGGGCTGTGGATGAACCACCTCGTTCAATTCTACGGCTAATTGGCTTATTCTGGCCATTTCGAAAGGCTTCAGGTTGATGCTCGTCGCGGCAGCAGAGTTATTGGAACTAGCTTCCAAGTGTGTTATCCCATATAACTCTGCAGCAATTCGACCGATTCTCGATGTCTCCAGAGGCGACAGCGTTGCTTCCGCACTGACGGGAGTAGTGGTGCCCGTGCTGCTCGTTTCCGAGACTGTGCGACTAAGACTACTTGGCAAATTTGCGTACGGGAGCCCTTTCTGGTGTGCATCCGAAACCCCATTGGGGTGCGTATCCATCTTTGGCGCTTCAAGAAATGGGTTCGCGAGCCTTCGCCATACGGTATCTGCGTTGAATGGGAAAAGAAACTCGATAGTGCTTCCCGCAAATAGGGGCGTAAGGATCGCATTCACTGTACCATGAATATGGTGCAATGGTAGTATGTGAAGCAGCCTGTCTTGTGAAGTGTATTCCCACGCTTTTAGCAAGGAGCGACTTTGTGCCGTTAGAGCAGTTTCGGGAATTAGGACACCTTTCGGTCGTGCCGTCGTTCCTGAGGTATACAACATCATACCTGCTCCCTCTGTATCGGCATCATCGGTAATGGTGACTGCTTCTAAGACGACATTGGCCTGGCAGAAGCCAAGGTGCTTAGGTAGTTCGAAAAGGGTTGGCTTCACCCCGGAGTCTGTACCCGGGGAGAACTCGGGCCATGGGGTCTCGAGCACTTCTCTTGCTTTCGAGGCGAACTTGGCTGAATGAAGTAGCAACGAGGCCTGGGATTGTGTGAGGATATACTGAAGCTCGGGTACTGGGAATGGAGGCGACAGGGGCAGCGCAATTGCGCGCGCGGCGAGAATAGCCAGGAAGGTGACTGTTTAACATAAGTCAATCTGAATTGATGGATTTTCTCTGCGGGATTGGGTGTCTCGCGTAAGATATTTTCGTACCGACATAATCATAGCTATTTTCTACTAGGAAGGCAATGCGCTCTCCACGGATGTCAGTCTTGCCCGCCGCGTTGCAGATTTGGTCGCGCACGCGACAGACATCGGGGAGCAGCTCGCCATATTTGAAGGATCGGCCGGAAAGACAATGAGCGACGACAGTTGACAGCGGATCATGCTGTGATATGGCCTCAAAGAGCGGTAGTCTAGGCAAAGAAAGGCTGGAGGCCATTCTGAAGGAACCGAGCAGAGCGGTAGACTGAGTGGCAAGAAACGAGCGTCCGGGGCGGGCGACTGAGATAGGGGGTGCTGGTCTTGCGAGCGATGGCGGCCTAACTCGACAATAAGTAGCAAGCCCACGGCCCACCGTGGAAAGGCCAAGATTAGTTGCCGAAGGGGTACGGGAAGGGACTGCCACGGACGGGTGGAGAAATGAGAGTTGGGACGGACATATTGCGGTGATTGAGGCCAGTGTGAAGGTCGAGGTACAACGCAGCCCTACTACCCCACCACACAACTGCATCCCGGAGCGGCCTGGGCGACCGGCGAGGCCTGCTGTCCGCCTGGATGTCGACGATGTAACGGCTGCCAAAGGGGAATCCGGACGTCTGTACAGTCTGTAACCAGGAGTCTGATAGCAGTCATCTGGCTGGGCATATCAGACGGGCAGAGACGGGTTGAGCCCTAGGATTAAAGCGGCAAGGCGGCAATGCAGCAACGGGCCATGACTTGAGCGCCAAGATGGACAAGACCTGACAATGCTGGCATGAAGCCTTAGCCAGGTTGTTGGACTAAGGTACCGGTATTGGCGAGCGGGACGGGGTTGCTTTCTGCGACCGTCGACGCTTGGAGCTTGGACTCTGGAGGGGTCGCCCAGATGCCCGCAAGCCACGCCCCACAATTAAGTGCAGTGCGTCGATGGCCAGGCCCTGAAAGAAATATGTAATAATCCGTACCTGGGTACAGTCCGCTCGCGTAATTTGGCACGTCTTCGGATACTGTAGCTAAGGTACTCGGTACCTCCCGATAACGGATGGACGCCGGAGGATACATGACGTAGTTATGTACTTTTACGGGTTTGGATACGATGCAATTGCATACATGTTCGGGCTAATTGCCAGTACCCCTCTACGCGATAGATACCTACAGCTCTGCCGACAAGCTTGGTACTGGCTACCCGTGATTATTCGCGCTGCGGGAAGCTTACCTAATGTCCTGGCCGGTGTATATAATACCTACCAGATTTGCTGGGATGATGGATCGATGTGAACCGGAGAGCACATCACAACATCGCTTCATGCGGACATTGAGATCACGGGCATTAATGTTCTGCCGAGCCACGGCCACAGTTCTAGCGCCGGCCGCGCCAATCAGGACCCTGCCTGCGCCGTTCCTCAAACGTCTCCTGTCTGCTGGCGCAATGCCGTCCCAGACCCCTATGGAGGATGCCATCCGGACCAAGGTGCGAAGTTCTTTTCACATAAGCCCGTTGGCACTGCTGCAATCTGGCTGCACTATCTTCTCTTACTTTCCCTTTTGCTCGTGCGGCCGCTCCACTGTTGTGGGCACCGATGGGGTCGGGGGACCACGAATATATACCTATTGTGGACGATGGACAAACCAATTAACTAACCGATCGTTATGGCAATGAATAGATCACGGAAGCGCTCAAACCATCACGCCTAGAGATATTCAATGACTCGCATAAGCGTAAGTCCACAAACACTATCGCTGTCTCTTATAGATCTCGGTGTATAGTATGCAGATACACGCTGACAGCCATCCAGACGCACACCACAAGCCCATGCAAGGCAGCACATCAAGCGAGACACACTTCCGTCTCGTCATCACGTCGGAGTCGTTCCGGTCCAAGATGCAGCCCGCACGCCACCGCCTCGTCTATGGTCTCTTGCGCGACGAGATGGCAGCCGAGGGTGGTGTTCACGCGCTGCAGCTGCGGACTATGACGCCCGAAGAAGAAGAGCGGCAGAAGGCCAAAGAGAGTGCCGACGCTGAATAGGAACTGTGCTAGATGTATGGAAGCGTCCTATCACGTGTCACCTTGTATTTCGGCTAGATTCCGTAGTATAAATCCTGTCGACGACTCCTGGTGCGCCATTGTATTTGGTAGAACTGTGACCAGCCATCGCAAGATGTTCCTAAGCGGCCTAGGTCCCCCTGCCTTGAAAAAAAGATGACGGGCGATGCCGAGAGCTATTCATGTACGTTGCAAAGATAAACAACAACTCATAACACAGCTTTCCCTTGCCTACAATGCCTTAGTGTACGGCTGCATTTTACCTACTCTTAAAGTAGTTAGCCAAAGGGTTGACTTTCGCAAAGTTTGCCGGTCGTGGAGTAGGTAGGTAGGTAGGTATTGCTTGTGGCTAGGTGTTAGTAGCTGGATATGGAAATTCGGCTTCTCGCGTGTATTATGCTGCCCTAGCCGGCCGGACTGCGATGGGGTATCTGAACTACGCAAATCATCTACCTAGTAATGAATATCGTCATACCCACGAAAGAAGAACTCCATTCCATATGCAAATGCTTTTGGCATAGCGTCGCAACCTGTCTCATACGTGATATTATTTATTACTTTTGTTTGGACGCGGACACGCTGTGCATGGACGCCGAATCTCATTTTCCGGCCATGCGTTTCTTGAAGTGTTTTGCCAATCGCTGCTTGCGCTTCTCCAGGTCTGTGATGGTTTCCACGCTTGGCCCCCTCGCTGTAGGTTCCGGGGCAACCGAGCTCCGGCTGATGCTGCTAGGTCGCCCCGGACGATAGCCCAAGGCGCCGCTGGAGTCGGACCGCCTATTACTATGAAGATCCGGGGTAGAGTCTCTAGATATTCGCTGGGTCCTTTCGGAGTGAAGCTCATCGACTGCGGGCCTTTTGCGTGAGACTGTCTCCGGCAGAGACCGTCTTGAGGCCTCTGGATGCGCCTGGTGGGTTTCTATTCCGCTGTGGACTGATATGTATGAATGAGCTGGATGAAGTGGCTTTTCTGGGTCGACATTTGACGAAATGTTCGGCACCTTGGCGTCCAACTCCATTGGCTCTCGCGCAGGTGATTTGGCTCTCGCTTCTTGCCGACGTGTAGGTTCTCGCGAGATCTCTTTTTTTCGGGCATTTGGAGCCGTATGGTTTCGAAACGACAAATCTTCATTCAGCCTTTGGCGGCTTAAGTCACCTATAGACGTCTCCATCCTGTCCAAATGCGATTTGAGTATCGACGGCAGATTCAGACGCGTCACAACTCTCGAAGTGAATAAAGGATCGTCGTCAATCTCGTTATACCACTCAATTGCTTCCAGCGCCTGTCGGGAAGGACGTTCTGCGTCACACTCTTCAACGTAGGGCAGGTATCCTTCAACCCAAGCTCTGATGAAGTCATCGTATAAAGATGTTCTAATTCTGCGGTGCTGTCCTTGAAGATAGCTACAAGCTGTTAGGAAGTCTTGTATGGTTCCCGCGTAGCTCGGATAAGTGGTCGTATAATGAACAAACGGAGTCTCTCGGTCCTTTGACGCTTCGGCTGGCGGGGAAATGCGGCGAGTGATAGGTGCAGCCGGTTGAGGGACAGGGGGAACCTGGGGGGGTGCCGGGGGTATACGTGTGGGGGAAGGCGGTCTATATGATACAGGGTTTCGTTGATCTTGAGGTTTCAGAGTGGTGTCATGTGTTAATATGTCTTTGTTGTTAAGACCTTGGTCGCTCGCTATCGTAGATGGTACGACGGAGGATGACGTGTTGTCGGCGGGCGAAGAGCTTTCCACGTCATCTTTCTTTCTAGTGTCGGCCACGGGTCTGGAGGCGCCAGCGTTGGTTTTGGAGCCTAGTGAGGTTGAATTTTGTCTGGGCGGCTGATACAGCTGGGGGATAGCCCTATAGCGGGTCTGCCTTGGTTGTGGTTTCGGCTGCGGATCGGGATTTGCAGAAGCACCGGTGGAAGTGCTCTGCGTAGACTGCTCAAATGTGCACGGAATCTGAGCGGACGGAGGTGTTGCTAGCATTGGCAAGGCTGATCTGTTGATCGGTATAGGGTTGTGAGCGAGTGCAGCTGGAACTTCCACTTCAAGCTCATCCTCGGGACCCTGGCTACTTTGCGTAAAATCGGGCAGTTGGGTAGAACCTGTCGAAGTTATGATGGTGGGCTGCGGTGGCGATTTGTCGGACAGTTGCGTGATAAATGGCTGATTTGGCGCCTTGCTTTCGTTTTCCGCAGGCCTACGATTGGGGTCGGGACTGAGAGACCATGACAATTGGGTATTATGATCGCTGTCATTGCCACTACCAGCTCCGTCATCTCGGCTCACGGGACGAGGGGATGGCTGGCTTCCAGACGGCTCAGGAGCATGTGTATTACGCCCTGCGCGATTCGTGGACTCAGCAGTCTCGTGTGGCTCCGTTGCATGCTTCTGTCGTTTGTAGGAATCCTTGAGCTGTTCCAGAATAGCAGGTGGTATATTTACGAAGCCATTCTTAGGCCGACGGCTTAGGAAGCTTGCCCACGATTCATGCCGACTTAAAAGCTGCTTCTGGGCACTAGGAATTTTGACAAGTGAGGGCCGGATTTTCGTGTCGCCTAGAACATCCGAAAAAGACAAATTCAGGGCAGACGAGGAGACCTCAGGGGCAGACTCAATGTAGTGTGCCATAGTTGGCGCTCGAATAAGACGAGGGTATACTTTGGCTCATGATGCGGCAGTTTTTCGGCTCACTGACAAAGCAATACCGCGTAGATTCTTCCCGCGACGTCGTAATGAATGATCACGACCAAAACGGACGTATTCCGGACCTGTGCCGTGGTGCTGTAGAAGACGCATCATAGAAACGCGCAGGGAGGCGACAGCGGGGCATGAAGATGCGAAGTCATGTGACTCGCTGACCGCGAAGCCGGAAATCTGCTGCGTTTTCGGTACGTACCACTATTAGCACAGTTTACTAGCACAGTAACTTGGTGTTCGGCCTACCGTACCGGAATTACACCTACACAGCAGCTGGGACCGGGTGTTACCAATACGAATCATGATGATGGGCCACCAGCCGGTAGTCAACCACGTGAGTGGCCGCCTATGTTGGGGGGCCCAGCAGGATCCAGGGATAAGTACTAAGGGGGGCACTACAGGTACAGTGTATTACCATATACACACTGTACCTGGCTATCTCTGACGGGAGGTTCCATGCTCGACCATCTTGCGTCACTGCTTGCTATCCAGCTACTGTACCCACGACAACCATTTCCAGACATCGGATTAGGTAGCAGTCCTTGCAGCCTCCCGTGTCTGGCTCTCGCCATGTCTCGTACCGCTGTCAAGTAGGCTCCGCTTCGCTGTTGGTTGATTTGAATGTTGTCGTGTTTCTTTGTTAACTTTGCCGTGTTCTGATTGATCTACTTAGCTCTACCGCTCACTAGACCGGTAATCGCCACTCGCCACGACCCGAACACCTACCGTAACGATTCGGTGAAGCTGCATGCGCGGATAGATTGAGACCCTCCGACGAGCTTATATCATGACGTGATATCGGATATGTCCCCTACGTCCTGTCTGTGAACTATCAACTTTCAGCCGGCTCTCTCGAATCGAGCACCGTCTCTTACATAAGGCTCCCTGTAGAGGTTGATCTGGCGGGCCGCAACTATGTCGGGGAAGAAGCCTTTGCCCTCGCCCATGCCACCGTCGAGTGTCATGGTGCCGAGCGTTAGGTCTCGTCGGCCCTCAACAGCCTCTTCTATTGCCGCAGTGCCCCAAGTCGATAAGGAACACATCGCCCTGGCACTTGACAAGATTCACACCTCATCTAAAGAGGAAGGCGTTCTCACCACCTTCAATGATCTAGCCCCGCCACCCGAATCCGTCGCGGCTATCGAGAACAAGGGGCTCACTGGAGACCTGGTTCATAACGGGCTCAGTGGATTATATTCTCGATTCAAGGAGGCGGTAGGGGTCAGCGGCAAGGACAAGGACAAATCTACAGTTACGGTAACCGTGGAGAATGCGGAACTTGCGTCTACGGACCCTGCGCTTCGAAAGCCCTCGAGTACGGCCACATCGCTGAAAAGTGGCCTACCGTCCTTAACGCGAGCAGATGCTGACGCGGTTAGCACAACGTTGGAACCTTTGGAGTCCACTGTTGCTTCACCAGTAGGTTTGACGAGCGAGAGCCAACCGCTGCTGTATCAATCTACTAAAGCGCCGCCGGTCACAAACCCGCCAAAGCCTGCTTCGTCCAGTCGCCAAAGCATTCCTCACATGATTAAGGCTACATCTGCTGTCGCCACAGCAAACGTCAGTAACGTCAGCGCGTTTAGAGATGTTTCACACCCAGCGCCCTCTCGGGTCGAAGATGGTCCGGGTCGAAGCAGCCGTAGGATAAGCATGAACAAGGCCAACGACGGGCAATTAGCCTTGTCCCCTGTTTATAGCGAATCCACGGCGACGCCACAGCCTGATAAGACTTCGGGTTCGAGCCGCTCCCGTCGCGAGGATACCTATAGCATGGATGGGAACTTAGATTCGCCCATTGGCCAGGCCAAGCCGCCTCTTATATCAATTCCGAAAGCTTCCCTTCCACAAACGTCACCATCGGAGTCAAGTTTTTTGAGCGCACAGACGAGACCAACCGCTAGACCGATAACGCGACGACCGGCAGTGATCAACCGCATTAATCGCTCTCAGCCGTCGGAAAGCCATTCGAGGTCGTCATCCATATCACGAGGAACAGCCGAAGCTAGCCCGGTGAATACTTCTGCACATAATAGCATCCATCATGAATCGTTTAGTCAAGCAAATCAGCATCAGCGGATGAAGTCGGGCGACTATAGGATCCCTGGCACCACGATAGGCGGGGGTGCACCGGAAGCCGTGAGTGCGAAGCTCGAGTCGATGCGTAAACAGGTGTTGAGCAAACAATTTTGGATGGCTGATGAAACCTGTAAAGAGTGCTTCTTGTGCGGTCAGCCTTTTACCGCTTTCCGTCGCAAGCATCATTGTAGGACTTGTGGCTGTATTTTTGATAGTAGCTGCACGTCGATCATATCAGGCCAACGATTCGAAGTGCAAGGAACACTGCGTGTTTGCAAAACCTGCTTAAGCATCATTCTCCAGAGACAGGATACAAACATTTCAGACGAGTCTGCCGATGATACATATCTGCCTGCAATTATTCGGCCAAACCAATCTAGACTTGCTACCTCACCGGCTCCAGGGAAGCATGGCCGTGATGAGGTGAGCTCGGAGCGAACGGACGACACCAACGACGACAGCAGATCGATGACGACACCCATGATGGCCATTCCCGCAACAAAGCGACTTGGCGAATCGTCTAATCGTAATTCCGCTGTCTTAGAGATCGATGCTCCACAACTCAGCCGGCCGAGCTCTTCAAGGTCCCTACGATCTATAAACTCTGCGCGTCCACAATCTTCGGGCCACAGGCGCCAACACTCAAAGCATAACCTGTGGAATCGCCTGAGACCCTCACTCGATGAAAGAGCTCCTTTCCGCAAGTCCGCGAGCGAAGAGGCCGCAAATAGGCCTGGCCTTCCGGCTTTTCACGACGATAATGTTTTCGATCCCGACCTAGCCCAATATATGTCTGACGAGTCGACTGAAGATGAACAGATGAGCATCATGGGAACAATTGCTGGAAATGATCATCATTCGGTCAATATCGATAATGACAAATCTAACTTCAGCCCCTATTTAGGAGTTGGGCGGAGAATTCGCAATAGAACGCAAGCTGATAAGAGCATTAGCGGGTTTAGCTATACTAGCCGCGGCATGGATGAATATCACCTCCGGTCCTCAAGACGTAGAAATCTAAGTGCTACCGGCGGGCATCAGGCCCATCTCTTACGCTCGCCGCGGCCAAGAACGGCAACCATCAAAGGGCCATCAGGGTCGAACGAAACACTCCCATACTTTGATCCCGCCGGTACTTCTAACGCCGCACGTCTGACTCGAAGTTCTTCTATGAAGGGGGAGAAAGAGCCACGCCTAGAACTCAATCCTGCAAGTATGATGCATGTTCGCAAGCTCCTTCGTCAACTCTTGGTTGACTCGGAGATTCGCAATGTAACCGCCTGGGAGAGGGCCTTGATTCCTATTCTTCTCAAATGCACGTCATCCGTGGACCCCGATATTGATCGTGATGACGATATTGACATTCGACATTACGTGAAATTGAAGAAGATCCCTGGTGGCCGGCCCAGCGATACCACCTATGTGCCCGGTGTTATTTTTACCAAGAAACTTGCTCTCAAAAGTATGCCACGGCGGATGTCTAATCCCCGAGTGGTCATAATATCGTTCCCAATTGAGTACCAAAGGCACCAGCATCACTTCATGAGTTTACAGCCGGTCATTGAGCAAGAACGGGAGTTTCTCAAACAATTGGTGAATAGAATTATTGCTCTTCGCCCTCAGCTGCTGCTCACGGAGAAAAGTGTATCCGGCCTTGCGTTGCAATTCCTTTCCGAAGCAAGAATAGCTGTTGCCTATAATGTCAAACCGTCAGTCCTTTCAGCCGTATCAAGATGCCTGGAAACAAAGATTATTTCGTCTGTTGATATGCTTGCACTTCCCCCCAACCAGTTCCAGACAGGGAAAAGCGCAGGCTTTGAAGTCAAGACTTTCGTAAACGAAGAAATTTCTGGACGGAAAAAGACATATATCTTTCTCTCGAGTAACCAAGAAGAGCTGGGCTGCACAATTGCCCTTCGAGGAGCGCCAACACCGATACTCAGTAAATTGAAACATATCACTGAGTTTATGGTATATGTTGTCTACAACTTGAAACTAGAATCATGTCTCATGCGTGATTCTCTGATTCAATTACCTACTACCGAAGATTTGAGCAGAAACCCCGCACAGCAACCATCTCAGCAACCTTTGGACGACCACAATTCGCCAAATGGGATTACAGAAATAGAAAAATCCGAGAAACGACAAAGAATACCGTCAACAAGCCCTGATGATGCTATTACAAGCCAGACCAGTGATGGGACAGCGTATAGTCCCGAGTCGCCTGGCAAGTTTGGGACCGAGGAGCAATCTCTTCAACCGAATGACCCAGACCCCAAGCTGGTGTCTCTTCACGAGTCACACCTGCGGTCTTCTCATGACAACCTTCTTCCAGATGACGTTCCAATGCCCACCTTTTACAGCGATATGGTTGCGAAGTACGAGACGAAGATTCTTTCTGCGTCGCCCTTCGTCAAGTTCGCCCAGCCTTATCTTCTCATGAATGCTCGGGAGCAGGAACGGAGATTGGTGTATCTTAAGCGACTTCGTGACCAAGACATTGTTGAGGAACGCGGCGACGAGGAAAAACCGAAACCTCAGAAATTTCAATTGATCAAACCGGAGATGGTGCATCAGACCGGCCAAAAATCCTCTCGGCATATTATGGAGGTACTTCATGCTGTTCACGATGCCGAGTATGACAAAGCGCTTTATAATTATCAGACACAGACCAGGTCGTGGGAGAATTATATTCAAGGCAACCTGGACCTGTTCGATCCGTATGCTCACCAAAATATCGTGGTGTTGCATTCGGTAATCTGTACGGAAACTAAAATTCCCTGTGTGGAACCGCAACTCATTGCCCTAGGCTTCTATGATGAGCATTCGGACCAGGGTAACAATATGGATCCGGACTGCACATTGGGGCAATATATCGAAGACGTTTGCTACGGCGCCGAATCAACGTGTACTGCAAATGGTTGTGACCGCAAGATGCATCAACATCATAGAACTTATGTGCACGGAGAGGCACGTATCACGGTCTTTATCGCACTCGAGGTTAATGGCAAGTCGCGAGGAGACAGCATCATGATGTGGAGCTATTGCAAGATCTGTAAGCGCGAGACGCGTGAGATGGAAATGTCTAGATCCACCTGGAAATATTCACTTGGCAAATACCTCGAGCTATCATTCTGGAGCCGAGGCACTCATTTGGTGAGAGATGAGAGTCTAGGCGGTTGGGAGTGCCCTCATGACCACCACCGAGATCACATTCGTTATTTTGGTCTGGAAGACAAGGTTATCCGGGTACACTACGATCCAATTGATTTACTCGAGATTATTGTGCCTCGTGCCAGGATCACCTGGAAAGTCGAGCACGACCTCAATATGAAGAACGATATCTTCACTCATTGCCAGGATAGGTGGACGCGATTTACTTGTTCCGTGAAAGCTAGACTCAAGGCTATAAGGTTGGATAACATTGTTCCAGAGAAAGCCGAGTCTTGCAAGTCGGAGATCGACCGACTGAATAAGAAAATCCAAGACGAACACACCTCGGTTATTCGGAAACTCCAAGAAAAATACATGAATTCAAGGTATTACGAGGTTATCCCCTTTAACGTCGTTCTCCGTGAAATGTTAGTCAAGGTAACCGAGTGGGACGCCGCCTTTGCCAAGTTTGAGACCGACTTTCTACCGTCTGATAAGGATATACGCAGACTTACTATAATTCAACTGCGCAAGATGTTCACGGACGAATCAAAGGAATCACTTTCTAGTAACGAGGGTTCCGCTGAGGCGATAGAACTACTAGAGAAGAATAACCAGCAAGGCGGCGATTCGAAGGAGGGGACTCAGCCGCCAGAAGTCAGTCCCGAGAACCCTCAGCCTGAGGGTTTAGGTGACAACCAGACTCGCGTAGCCACCCCTCAAGAAGCTACTAATGTGTCGACAGCTGATGCCACAACTGATGTCACAACTGATGCTACAACTGATGCTACAGCTGATGCTACAGCTGATGCCACAGCTGATGCCACAGCTGATGCTACACTTGAGCGAGTGGAGCCATTGGATCTGGCCGCCCCTTCGCAAAGTACACCCTTCCCAGATCAAGCACCCACATCTACTACAGCACCTATGTCAGCTGTTGAGACATCAGAGACGCCGAATGCGCCCAAGTCCATTCCTTCGGGCCAAGTCACCAAAGCTCCGCAGACATTGGCTTCAGATCAAGTCGAACAATCGCGCCGCAGGCAACAAACTACTCATGTTGAAAACGTTGGCCGCCAGGCAGCTAAAGACGGCGCGCAAGCAGGTAATAATACGAACACTTTCAAGGTAGCTTCGGAACAAAGCGCTTCCCGTAGAGCCGGATTGAGTGTTTCACCCCCTATGGTCCGAGCAACCTCACAGCCAGCGGCGAGCTTACCCACGTTGCCGCGAGCCAACTCCGCGTTGGGCAAGAGAGTATTTGGTGTGGGTAAGGAGAAGGACAAGACAATCTCAGTGGACGCCACAACGGCGAATGAACTCCGCAAAACCTCGGCCAATGAGTCAACTAAGAGTGAAAAGAAGATTTTCGGCCTCAAGTCGCATCGCAAAGGCAATCAATCCTCTATCCCGCGTTTCGTGGGGAAGAAAGATTCCAGAGTAACTACGATTCGCAAACATTTCGAACAGCTCAGTCGGGAGTTCGAAAAGGAGCGCGAGAAAGATAGAAAGAAACGAGCGGCAAACATGTCACACTCCCGACCGTTTCTCCAGCACTCCAAAACCAGGGCCACCGTTGAAGTTTACCAAGACGTTGCCGATGCTGTTGACGAACCCCTTCCGGTGGAAGATGATCAGAGAATTGGAAAAGATCCTGCCGAGCTAAATACATCCATTACAGAGCCGGAGTCGGTCACAGTAAAGGAAGCCGGAGTGGCACAAGAACCCATTGGGGCCATAGGGCCATCACCCGAAGGGCCTCACCGTAGCGAGGAAAATGCAGAAGCCGAAGCAGATGATACGGCCCAAAACACAAGCCATGGTGCCACGGATGATGAACAGGGTGACAGCGATACTGAGAACTCCATTATCGATGGCAGTACTCTT
Source organism: Xylaria intraflava (assembly GCA_022385655.1). Lineage (NCBI taxonomy): Eukaryota > Fungi > Ascomycota > Sordariomycetes > Xylariales > Xylariaceae > Xylaria > Xylaria intraflava. The sequence continues at coordinate 24,952 of MU279884.1, read as the reverse complement.
GAAGAGATTGCTGAATCTCTTGACTCAAGCACTGAAATCCCGCTTGAGCTTCCTAAACATGATAAAATGAATTTCATGAAAGCACTTTTGAACTTCTGGAACGAACGATCAGCAAGCCAATGGCCCCCTCTGGACTACCCACTTAATGCCTCGGATCACATCTTCATAGACTCCGACATCATCGTTCGTGAGGACGAGCCGAGTTCTGTCATAGCGTTTGCGCTCAGCTCCGAGCATTACAAAGACAAGCTTCGTCAATTCCATAGCCGAAAACCCGAGCAGGAAAGCCAGTCACCGCTGAGTGGCGACGGAATTGCCGAGCAAACTGGAAGTCTTGACGAACTCGTAACAGACGAACGTTTGGAATCAAGCCTAGTTCACAACTCCAGCAGCCATTACAAATACCAGTTTGCTGAAGGAACAGCCAAAATGCTTGTTAAAATATTTTACGCCGAGCAATTCGATGCGCTTCGTCGTAAGTGTGGAGTGGCAGATCGCATAGTCGAGTCACTATCTCGGTGTGTGCCGTGGGATTCGAAAGGTGGCAAGACCAAATCAGTGTTCCTCAAGACGCAGGACGATCGTTTAGTGATGAAGGTATGTAAGAGCCGCGGCCCTCACCCTCTATATCATGCTGACTATAGGTTAGTCATTATCGCAGATCGAAACGCAGGCGTTTCTGAAATTCGCACCGGCGTATTTTAGCATAATGGCAGAGGCACTGTTTCATGACTTGCCTTCAGTCATTGCTAAAATGCTCGGATTCTTCCAGGTAGTAATCAAGAATCCAGTAACAAATACGGAGATCAAACTCGACCTGCTCCTGATGGAGAATTTGTTCTATGACCGGGCGCCAACCCGTATCTTTGATCTCAAGGGATCGATGAGGAACCGAAAGATTCAGTCGACTGGCGAACAGAACGAGGTTCTCTTGGATGAGAATATGGTAGAATACATATACGAATCCCCGCTTTTTGCGCGAGAGCACTCGAAGAAGCTGCTTAGAGCGTCGGTCTTCAACGATACGCTATTCCTCGCAAGACAGAACGTGATGGATTACTCGCTAATGATTGCCGTCGACGAAGTGAAGAAGGAACTGGTAGTGGGCATAATTGATTGCATTCGCACATATACGTGGGATAAGAAGCTTGAGAGTTGGATCAAAGACCGTGGATTTGCCGGCGGTGGTCGAAACCGACCGACGGTGACTAGTCCTAAGGAGTATAAATCGCGTTTCCGAGAAGCTATGTCCAGGTAAGTGGCTCGTATTTTTATAGACTGGGATCACGATGCTAAACGTCTTCCAGGTACATTCTTCAAGCACCAAACTGCTGGCACCAATTCAATGCGTCAGTCACGACGGGGAGACCTCGCAGCGATGCCAACTTTGCTAGCGATGACGCAGCAGTAAATGAGGGCGGGGCTTAACGTACATACCATAACGACGAGAAAAATCTCAATCGAAGATGCGGAGAACACCCCCAGGGCAAGTCTGGCTCTACCTACTCCCCAAGATGAGCCGCGAGGCAAATGATGGGGAAGCCGAGGCTGGGGACAGGCTAGTAACGTACCCGATGTATTTAGTGTCACGGGCAGACGAAGATTACGCGGCCCATGATTGCGAAATCATATACTAATAGAATGATACCCCTTGGATCGTTACGTTACGGCCGTTAGATATGGGAAGGGAGATGCCATATCTCGGGCCAGTATCGTGGATGATAATATCAGTCATCACGGTAACGTCCCGTTTACTTTTACCTCTTTGGCCCGGAAGACGCGATTTGCAGCCGTCGGCGAAGATGACAATATGTCACCCGCAGAACGAGAACGATCATGTATCACGCCAACCACAGAAAACACGAAAGTGTAAGTAGTGAGGGGAGAAGCGACGACAGGCCTGGTTCGAAAAGGGGGGCGCAAATGGGTGGCGTACTTCAGGAAATCCATGTTGAGAGTGAGACCACACGCCGAGCAGAGCCCTGAAAACGTTGCTAAGGCCGAAGTGCTTGAAGCCGTCCGGCGCATCTTTAACCTTGCTGAGCAAATCTCATTGGAGCGTGTTTGTTTAATACACTCCTGTCAATGGCAGGGAGGTAGAGACGAGCTTGTGATATCTAAGGCAAGTGAGGCATTGCTATCACAGGCCGCGATAAGAAAGGAAAAGTCGTCTGAGAAATGCTGCCGTGTGTAAAGGGATTGCTCAATTGCCATCTAGCAGCAGACATAAAGTATAGCTACCCAATTGTGTCCGCATGTATTCCGTAGTATAGTGAGGTTTCTAGATTCGCAGAATACCAGTCGCTAAGTTACGGGTGTCGAAGAGAGTCAGCGGCCAAAGCCGTTCCCGCGGGTACACGCAAGATGCCGAGGCTCATTTTATTGACGGCCAAGTTGGACGGATAAGGGTTGGAGGACTTCGAAGTTCAAACTCCAGCCTAGATAGAAATTACACGTAGGATGGCCGATAGGTCAGCGCGACGAAGCCGGCCCATCGTAATCATCGATCGGGCTTGGGTATTCTTTCACAGTACATCCCCCGCGTCGAAGAGTCACTTGTATCCCCCATGTTTTTGAACCCTGACCGGGCCTGGCCCGTCGGGGGCGCCTACAGTGGACACCTCGGTCTCCCTACCTAGAATAGCCGGGATGCTAGATGGACACTTAAAGTATTCATACCTACTGGGTAGTCTTCGATCATCCATCACCGCATTCTACAAACTTATAACAATTCGGTCCTTTTCATCTTCAAAAAAGGGATCGGAATAGGCCGGCGACCAAGACACAAGCGCAAGCGACCTGATCTTCCACTTGCCGCCGGGTCAGTCACGCCGCACATCCACTTGCATCTGTAATGGAGCGGGAACTGCCGTGGGCCGAGCCGGCGTGGCACGGCTCATTAGAGTCGCCCTACTATAACGAGTCTCACCGGCAGCTACAGGCCTACGCGAGGAAATACTACGACGAGAACGTCATACCCCACATGCTAGAATGGGAACAGAAAGGCGACTGTCCCGCGCCGGCGAAGGCGTCGTACCTCAAGTCCGGCTTGGCCTTCCTTGACGTCCCGAGAGCATACCGGCCGGCCGAGTTCAGCACGGTCGCCGGGATCCCGATCGACGAGCTCGACGTGTTCCACCGCCTCATCCTGACCGACGAGGCCTCGCGCGTCGAAGGCGGCGTGTCGATCGCGCTGTCGGGCGGCGCGAACGTGATCGGCCTCCCGCCCATCGTGAACCACGGCACGGAAGCGCAGCAGAAACGCTGGCTTCCGGGCCTCTTCACGGGCGAGACGAGCTTCTGCCTCGGCATCACGGAGCCGAGCGGGGGCAGCGACGTGGGGAGTCTGAGGACCACGGCGAAGAAGAGCGGCGACGGCACGCACTACGTCGTGAACGGCACGAAGAAGTGGATCACGGGGAGTCCGTGGGCGACGCACATGACAACAGCCGTGCGCACGGGGCCTTCCGGCCCGAGCGGCATCTCGCTCCTAGTAATCCCGCTATCGCTACCGGGCGTCACGCTGCAGAAGATCCACAACAGCGGGCAGAACGCGGGCGGCGCCAGCTACGTGCGCATGGAAAACGTCCGGGTCCCCGCGGACCACGTGCTCGGCGCCGAGAACGCCGGCTTCGCGTACGTGATGAGGAACTTCAACAGCGAGCGCTTCGTCATGGCCGTCGGGTGCAACCGCAAGGCGCGCACGTGTCTGTCCGCCGCCCTCGCGTACGCCCGCGACCGCGAGACCTTCGGCTCCCCGCTCGTCGGCCACCAGGTCATCCGGCACAAGCTCGTCCACCTCGCGCGCGACGTCGAGGCGCACTGGGCGCGCCTCGAGCAGATCGCCTTCCATGTCGGGAGGCACGGGTGGCAGGGCGCCGACATCGCGGGCCCGATCGCTATGGCGAAGATCTCCGGCGGGCGCGTCCTGGAGCTTGCGGCGCGGGAGGCGCAGCAGATCATGGGGGGCGTTGCGTACCAGCGGGACGGCCCCGGTGGTGGCGGGCTCGTCGAGCAGATTACTCGGGATCTCCGGATGATGGTTGTTGGCGGTGGCTCGGAGGAGATTCTGGGGGATTTGGCGTTTCGGGAGGAGATCAAGACGGCGAGGAAGAAGGCTAAGGGGAAGGCTCGGTTATAGAGAGGACTGCTGACGTTACGGGGATGTAGGGTGGGTTGTCATCGGTGTGATGGGGGGTAATAGGGGCTCGAGTCTGGATGCATGGTTGTTATCCAGGAAGTGCCTCCATACAGGTCTCCAGGGCGGTACACTAACGGCCAAGAGCTGGGAAGTCAAAAGGGGTAAGGAGAAGGGTATGCTAGCCTGGCCATAGGGTTGTTCTTATTTTTCGTAATTGGCTCAGTGGTATTCCCGATCATAAGCGAGTTACCAGCAGTATAAACGTCGTGCTGGCGGTGATGTTGACCACAGTCACCGATCGTCATGTAATTAATTAGTTAACTCCTTTTCTTACTTCACTCTGTTACTAGCACACGAAATACGACGACTTTAAGGAATTGCTATTCTCCATTCGTGACGTCTAGCTATGCCGGTAGTATCTTATTTAACTCCCCCGTTATAAGTTGACTTGTTCGACTTCGTCAACTTAACCGCCATATTATCTGCTACCTACAGACCGCACCCAAATACGAAATACATTAACATCGGATTTAAGACTGCGCAACAGCTTCCAATAGTTTACATATCTATATTCGGTTATTCCTCAAGTCGAAATCGGGTTTCGATGTGCGGTTGAGACAAATCCCACAAAAACGCAGGTTTACCAACACAGCCGACGCTGAAGGGAGCAGTAGCGAGCAACCCAGGCATGATGGAGGCGAATATTCATACCGAATGACGCGGCGAGTAATCGGGATGTAAAAGGATTGGTAGTTGTAAACCATGATCATAAATAACATATTCCTAAGATAGTAGATGACCTCCTCAGTCAGTGTCCGTGTCGTATTTCCGCACCCTCTTCAGCGTCAGTGTCGGGGTGCACGGATTTGACGACCGCCCTTGCGCCACATTCAGCGTTTTCGCGGTCGCGTTTAAGAGAGTCGTTAGATCTTCCAGTGCTGCGGTTTTCGAATTGGATATTTTCGTACTTGAGCGATCTAATACAGCGGCTGGGAATTTGAAGGCTGAGTACTTGGGGGCCTGGAATCTGGTTGTAGTTCGAAATGTTATGGTTTGCTGTCTGGAGTTCGTGAGTTCAAAGGGCTAACGAGGAAGGGCCGTCTCTTTTATATCTCGTGAAAATAAATGGTTCTAGATGTCAATACAAGCTAACGTAAAGACGTACCGTGACCTTATTCAAGGGTAGAATTCCGACTCATTGAGTCTTGAACCTGCGATCGGCCCAGGATGAGTATGTCGCGACAACAACCTCCCTGTGAGTTTACACCTTGGTTGAAAACCTGGCAATCTTGTCCCGCCATATACCCTCCATCTTCCGAAGATAGAGATAAAGATATAGAAAACGAAGGCAAGTGTGTTGTGCTGTACGGGGAATGAATGTACAGAACGTCGGCCTCACACCGCCCCCTTATTAAGTATTACTCGTCCCATCAAGCGTGGCACCCGTTGACCCAAGATGCGCCGCAAGCAGTCTTCCAACCTTGTCCGCAACACCCCAGCTGAGCTCATAACCCCGCCCGCCCAAGCCATAGGCATGAATAATGCATCTGTCTCGTACCATCTCCATCTCCAACCGCATGCCGCCCCTCCGAGTCGGCCGCCTGCCGACAATGTCTCTGATAACGGTAAACTTACCATCGGGACCGAGGATCTCAGGGTACGTGGCGGCGAAATTGCTCAGTAGCTTTTCCCTGAGCTCAAGCGACGGTGTCATGTTCCAATCATTCGGTATCTTCGTCCCGCCGATAACGGTGCCGCCTTCGAAGTTACGCGGGATGCTGAACGTCGGCATGCCGTCTGCGTTCAACCTCGTGATGGTCACGGGACAGGGGTTGGCCACGAGGCATGTTTGGCCTGGTGGTATTTGATCGGCGAAAAAGTCTACAAACGTTTTTTTTTTGGCATCCGTAATGACTCACCTGTCGTGATGAACATATCGTGGTCTCCGAACCCGAAGCCCGTGGCGTTGACTAAGACGTCAAAGGGGGCTAGATCATCCATTTCGAACACTTCAAGAGGATCTCGAACTTCCCTTTTCGCTACAATAGTATCAGTAACCATAAGGAGTGTTCAGAATCGACCACTCGGTAGTATTTGGGGGCGCTTTGCACTGCCGAATGCCCGAGCTCAGGAAAGCCCAACAAAATGAAATCAAACTACTAACCGATCTTGCCGCCCCTGTACGCAAACCGCCGCAGCAGGAACGCACAATAGACCATGGGGTTGACACACCACGTGTCATACTCATACCCCAGATTCACGCCCTCGGGCAGCTCCGCCTCAGCGTGGAATCGGAAACCCCTCATACCAAACTCGCCGCGCGCCTTCTCTTCCGTGAGCGAAGTCTGCGCCAGCGCCGGCGCCTCGAAGTAATCGTAAGCTTTCACAAACGTAATACCAGCCTCGGGGTGGGCGTCACGCAACGAGCGCATCGTATCCCACGTGAGCAGCGCCATGGCATGCTCGCGGGCCTCCTGGGAATCAGGCGCTGCGCCGGGTCCCGGGAGGATGAACCGGTTGTGAGCCCCGCCCCACGGCGACGTGAAGTTGATCTGCGTCACGGGATCTATTGTCTCGAAACCGCTGGGGAAGTCCCTCGCGATGATGGTCACGCTGTGGCCCGCCTCCTGAATGCTCAGAGCGCAGCTGAGGCCGGTGACGCCGGCACTGCCCTGGGATATTAGCTGTACTGTATTGTAATTATCAGAGTCACGAAGGCGTGCTGGGGGATTCGGGTTACCCTATTACGACGACCTTGGGCATCTTGATTCCTGCCAGGCGAAGTGTTTGGATAAGTACCTCGTACGGCTTGAGTGCGCGGCGGAAAAGATATATAGGTAGTGAAAGCTTAAAGGGATGGATCCGTGGTCTTCGGAACTAAAGGCCTAACCTAGGTATTTATAGGGGATGCGGGGGAGACGGGAGATTAGGGGACTCCGGAAATCATCCCGGGCTCTGTGGCATTTCTATCTCGAAAACCCCTATCCACACGCCTCAAGCGAAATTACTTACGCGACAATACTTCTAGCACCACCACAATCTCAGCGGAACGATGATTGACGTGAAGCCCTTTAGGTCTACCGCGTAGATAGATAGTACGGAATATACAGAGCTACATCGAAAGGCAAAAAAAAGGACAGTCCCGGGGGAAGAGCAAACTACAAACTCCGCCCAAAAGAGGCGCGGAGATCACAATCCACGAATCGCAAAGACTTATGCTTTTTCCCTCTTCGTCAAATAGACTTTTAGGGGTGGCTTCTCCCAGAGGCCGTAGATCCGCTGGTTGTACCACTGATCGCAACTCGGATCCAGGCGCATGTCGAAGTGGAACAGGACCTTGGCCATGATGAGGCGTATCTCGTGGTATGCCAACCCTCTGCCGATGCAGTCCCTGGGCCCGAAGCTGAACGGCTTATGTACCTCGCGACAATCGTTATAGAACGGCGAGGCCGGGTTCGTCATGGCGTCCGGCAGCCAGCGCTCGGGGCAGAATTCTAGCGGTCTGTGGAAGTTGATCTTGGATGTACACGCGGCGAGGTGATGGACGCCGACTCTCGTCTGCCGAGCTTGGTTAGTCTGACTTTACGGCCGGCAGGCCCGGCGTGCTTCCCATCCATCGTGTGGTTTGGAATGTGACTTACCTTGGGAGGCAGCATGATCCCGCATACTTCCATGGGCGTGTTCTCCGGGACGCGCCGCAGCGTGGCAAACGGCACAGGCGGATACATCCGTAGGCCTTCTTCCATACAGGCCGACAGATACGGCAGCCGTGCGCGGGTCTCCACGAACGTCATCTCCTCCTCGGAACCGAATGCCTCGCGAACCTCCCGGGTAACCCGTCGCAGCGCGTCCGGCGTTTTCAACAACCAGTACGTCAGTCCGCTGAGCAGCGAAGCCGAGGTCTCCGAGCCGGCCACCATGAGCAGGCCTGAGTTCGCGATGATCTCGTCGTCGCTTAGACTATGCGCCTGGCCCCGCGAGCGTAAGAAATAATCCATGAAATCGCCCCGGTCGGGCTGCTTTCTAGCGTTAAGACGGCCGTTGGCCATCTTTGCCGCATTGGCCGTATGGCGTCTCTCTCCGTGGCGGATAAGCGGGCTCAGCAGCAGTACGATCAGACTTCCTACGTGGCCTAGCGCTCCGACCGCCTCGAACATGGGCCAGATCGCGAACATCTGCACAATGCTGTCTATCCAGGCATTGGACCGGCCGGTCCTCAGGCCCTGGAGCGACTCTCCGAATGCCAGGTCGGCGATGAGATCGAAGGTGGCGAGATTGTACCAGCGGACTATATTGATGGAGTTGACGGGATCCGAAACCGCCTGCAGCCGCTGGATCAGGAGGTCGACGTACGCCCGGATGAGCGGCTCCTGCTGCGACAGCGCCTTTTCGGAGAAGGCGGGCAGCATCGCGCGCCGCAATCGAAAGTGGTCCTTCGCGTTGGCGACGACGATCTTCCTCGGGTCCATCTTGAGCCCCTCGGGCTCGTGCTTGGGGAACTCGGCGTGGCCGTGGCCGTAGATGTCCTTCCAGGCCTGCGGGTTCAGGAAATACACCTCGTTGGCCTCCACGCGCACCACCTCGCCGTACCTGTCGTGCAGCTCCCGGATCTTGGCCTCGCCGGTGCCGCGGATCATGAGATACCGCCTCAGGAAGGGGAAGGCGATCCATAGCTGCGGCCCGGGGATCCCGCGGAGCGGGTGGACGTGGAGATTGTAGATGGTGACGGAGACCTGTCGGATGAGAAGGAGCGCTGCGAGCAGGAGGACGGCGTTGCGGGCGTTTATCCCCCAGCCGAGCTTGCCGTCGTTGCTGCCGTTGTCGAAAAGATCGCGTATGGAAGGCATTCCTTGGGAGGGGTGGAACGGGAGCCTTCGGAAAAAAGGGGTATTCGTATCGCCTGGGTATCTAGGGGTCAGTTCACCCTGGCATCTGCGACGTTGGGAAGCGCATGAGGGGAGGTAAGAAAAAAAAAAAGAGGCGCGCGCTTCTTGAGCAGGGGGAGATGGACGACGATGCCGGCTAATAAGGCCCGGTTTGATTTGTGATGCAACGGGTATGACCTCAGCGAGGCCATGATCTCATGGGGGATGAGGAGACATGACCGCTACGAAGGCATGACTCTTCCGTGCCTGTCTACTGACTCGGAAAAGAACAGCACACACATACGTCTTCTCTGCGGGTTTACTATACTAGGTAGGTAGGCAGGTATTAATATACCATAGCTAAGTGACAAACGCCCTCCGGCGCCGCGGGGTTATTCGCAAGTCCATAATCATCTAGATACTCGACTAGGTAGGGAAGAAGCAGATGTGTGACTCGCGGTCCCGGCTACACTTTCGGCCGTGGATACGATGCGTGACGTGCGATCATAGTATGGCGAGCACGGCTATTCTCCGTTTGTGAGTACCCAAGTATCGTGGCCCTTATGACTATACGGATCAGGTGGACGGCACGTTAATAACTCGGGCTGTGTAAACCGTCTACCCCGTTGAATCCTCGGGCGGTATGATGTGTCGGCGGGTTCATGTGCCCGTAATAATGACTACAAGTACCTATTACCCAACAGGCCATACTACTTAGATATTAGGAGGCGTAACATCCCCTCAGCTGAAGCAAAGAAAAACACCGGGAGGAGCTAAAGGCCGCACCGTCTGCGCTCGTCATCGATGCCAGCCCGGCAACACCGCATGAAAGCACGGATTCGGGCCCCCGGGCCGTGTTTATAGGTAGGTTGTTCGTCCGGTTATGTTGAGGCAAAGTCATCACGATGGAAAACTGATTTAGCGGACGACATAGTCGGGTTCGTCTAGACTAGTCAGTTTTCTGCACGACGATGCCGGCGGTTTTTTAGAAGTGCCGGGGACACCGGGGTAGACCATTGACTATCATCCGCATTTTCCGTATAAACGTCCTAAAAGGTAACTATCTAAGGTTACATAGGTGGTAGTTCCGACCTTGCTCGCTTCATGATGCGGCCTTAGCCGGCTGCACGTCATCCGGCTCCCGGCAGGTTTCCTAGTGTAATGGTTATCACAGCGGATTCTGATTCCGCTAATCTGGGTTCGATTCCCAGGGAGACCTTGATTGTCTATTGTTTTTTTCTTTTCTTTTTCTTTCGTTTTTGTTTTCCTTCGTCTTTTTCTTTTTTGGTTCCGAGTTCATTCGTCTTATCTACTCCGCTCTACTTTTCCTTCATCTTCTATATCTTCTTTACAGCCTTTTCATACATGCATGAGAGGAAACTTCTCCGAGGTGTATCTAGTTGCCGCGGTCTTATTATAACTCCACTTTGCGCCCTTTGCTAGATAGTCAAAGACAATGGGTATACGTGAGTCGCCAGTCACAAAACATACCAGTGCAGATATATTCTCCATTGTCTCCCCAGTTTTTCTTGCGCCTTTGGGGCGGATGAAGACTAGATGTGTCTCGTCAAGTTCAGAGCAGAGTTGAGAAAAAAATCGCAACTTGTGCCTTTAACGGCAATGCCTGACCTAGCTAGATAGGATTTTGGGCACACTACGTGTAGTTACAGGTATCGTACCTGGTTTTTAGAAGCAATGATCTGCAACCAGAGAGAACCGCTGCCACCGGATTCATCAAGGTCCTCATCGCAGAGCCAGCCCCGCGAAGATCGTCGGGCCGTTAGTAATAATCCCGTCTCTCCCGTCCATACTCATCTGAACGTCCGTATTCCCTCTCCTCCCTCTCCTCTCGCTCATATTCATCTGAGCGTCCATATTCCCGTTGCTCATATTCATCCGAGCGCCCGTATTGCCGTCTTTCTTCACGGCCATAGTCGTCGGAGCGTCCATATTCTTGTCGTTCTCCATACTCATCCGAGCGTCCGTACTCCCGCCTTTCCTCACGACCATACTCTTCATTGCGTTCGTATTCTGGTCTCTCGCGCTCATACTCATCTGAGCGTCCATACTCACGCCGCTCTTCACGGCCATAACTGTATTCCTCTCTCTCTTCACGTTCATAGTTGTCCGAGCGCTCATATTCAGATCTCTCCTCGCGACGGCTATACTCCTCCTCTCGTCTTTCGTACCTATCCTCACGTCGTCGGTTTGAGCTATCGGATTTCTCAGAGCTGCTATCACTGTCATCATCCCCGTGTCGGCGCTCTCTGCGTTCTTCATAGTTGTCCTCATCCTCGCGTCGGCGCTCACTGCGCTCTTCATAGTCCTCACCATAGCTACGACGGGTCTCCGTCTGCTCTTGGTAACCATAGCCCCGGCTACTATCATCTTGTTCATAGCGGCTGTACTCCGTGCGCTCGCCGCCGCCACCGGCGTACTGGGTTTCGCTGATGCTGGCCTCCGCGTAGCGATTTTCGGAGCGGCCATATTCGGTTCGACGTTCGGTGTAAGACCCCTCGTCATCCACTTGTCTACTCTCATATGACTCCTTTTCCTTGTTTTGGAACGCGCCCCCAAGGAGCGAGCCACCAATCTGACCAAGGATGTTGTCGCCGAACGACTCGCCTCCGCCTGAAGTGGTGGGTAGTCTGATTTGATTACCCGTTTCGGCCCCAATCATGTTAGAGATACCCCCGGTGAAGCTATCCATGATGGCACCGGCGGCTGCGCCGGCAATGCGATCCTGCACGGAGCCACCATAGTTCTTGTGCATACTGAGCGGGCCGCCGCATCCGTGGCCGGTGTCGTTCACACCTTCTTTGTGATTATCACCGCGTAACACACCTTCGCGAGAGAGCTTCTCTCGGTATTCATCTTGACCAGCCTCACCCATCTCACTCCACCATTCCTCGACGCTGCGGAACATGATTTCTCGACACTCTTCGGCGCCATCTTCGCCCATGTTGCGCTGGGCGGGGTGATGCAGGACACCGCTGATGATTCGGTTCAAAAGACGATCAACGTCGATGCTTTCCTCATCCCAAGCCTCCATCAATTGAGGAACAACCCACGCCACGACCTTGCTTGCCGTTTTCCCGGCAATTTCATTGAGGATCTGCGTAAAATTTAGTGAGCATAATGCGAATACTAACATTGAAACGACGAAACCCTTACGTTTGAAAAGTGGTCCTTGGCAAGCATCGAGTGAGTAGGGTCAGAGCAATAATCATCGTTGAACACAATATGCTGCTCATTTTCGCTACTCGAGATGATCTCTTGCGAGCCAGTGGCGAGCTCATTCTTGACCTGACTGATGATAGGCAGGACAAAAGGCGCAATGATGGTGAAGACCCACATCGACATCTGGTCTTCGACCTGTTCGATGATCTGGGGTATGATCGGGATCTTCTCAATAGCTTCGGTGATAGTTTTCATGACTTCATCGTGAAGCTCGATAGCAGGCATGATCTGCTCGTAGATCTTTCCTATATAGCGGGTGAATTCTTCGGGCTCCCGAGGGGAGATCGAAGTGTTGTCCATCTGTGCGGCCTGAGCGTTGGACTGAATGTCGTCCATTTTCTGCTTCTCGTCTTTACCACCGAAGATACCGTCGGGAAGCTTGTCGAGAAGATCCGCTAGGATACTGGTATCGTCGTGGGAATGCTCCTGCAGTGTGCCCTCAAGTTCCTGAATCTCATTCTGGGTCAACTTGTCCGAGACTAAATAGCACATGGGTCAGACTCAATCTCATTCGCATCGCGCCGTTGGAACCTATCGTACCTTCACCTGTGACCGAATGGAGGAAATCTACTCCGCCAAAAGTTCCCGTGGTCAGTGGCCACACCTCGCCCCGAACGCCGGGGATTTGCATCTGGGTGCTGCTCCCGACATGGGGAAACACATCGCGCTCGCCCATCTCGATCAAGGCTAGTTCGGTATAGTTGCTGTGGGCGAGGAAGTCTACAAATTCCGGTATCAGTACATGCGGAGGGACTACGTTGTATATTTGACATCCACTTCAGCTTACCTTCGAGACAGTGGAGGCCAGTTCCCATGAGTCGCAGGGCCTCATAAAAGTCGGCCTTGTTCCGGTTACGCTGGTAGTTTCGGGCAAGTTCGATGCACCCGCCAAAGAGTCGGCGAACGTGGAGAGCGGAAGTCATGATATTTACACGCTCGTTTGCGATGTAGTTCTTCATACCGGTTTCCTCATCGATGGCAAGCTCGACGCGGTCGTTAACGGGGCCACGGAGCTTCTCGTAATAGCGGCGGGCGTCCTGATTGTCAGCATAGTTCTTCGGGTTGTCGATGTGGTCCTCAGGCCGGTAGCAACCCAGGCGGTCTGCAGTGACTTCAAACTCCTTGGAGCCATAGCCGAAGCTCATGAAGCCCAGAACGCAAAGGAGGAGACGAATGGCTTCGGCGGAAACCGACTTGACGGTTCCCACGTCAATGGCCTGCGAGTAGTCACGAAGCCAGTTGCCGAAGTAGACGCGTGAGACCATTAGTTTGTTGAACTTCTTGCCGCCAACAGCGCGAGCCATGAGAATGGTAAGCAGGGTGTCTTCGATATCGCCATGGCGCCCTACACAGACTAGGCGTTAGCATATACTTTCGGGGTTATGTATACAGCTATAGAGGTAGCTCAAACAAAATAAGAAGAGATTGAGGCGGGGGGTATCACGCACAATTCTGGCCTTCGACCTTGGAAATGCCGGCGATGTTACCAGCACCGAAGGCAAGAGCAGGGCGAGCAAAGATAAGGAGAATAGCGAGCCCCAAGAAGCTGGGGTAAAGCTTCGAGGAGATCATGTTGTTGTTTGCCGGAATGGCCTTTGTTCGTATAGCGATGGCTCAGGTAAATGGCGCAGTAGAACGGACTGGAAAATATGGATGGGTTGAGATCCAGTAATTATAGTAGATGAGAGATCTCCGAGTGTAGGCAAAGGAGTGCGGTGCGGTGCAGTGCGGTGTGTAGGAGACGAGCGAGGGATAACTCCAATGGAAATCCTTCAATGGCCGACGATAATGATTGCTCCTCTCCTCTGCTCCTCTACTCCCCTGCTCCGCCCCTCGTCTGGAGGGGCTTTGGTGGAGGGGTTCTGCTGGAGGGGCTAATAAGTCATCCTATTTCGAAACGGATTGGCGGATTGAGGGGTCTGCCAAGATCTTGGGGGGCGACCAGGTACCGGCGCACTATTTGTATATGTATACGATGCCACCACTGCGGATGCTCGCCGGCCTAGCTAGCCATGGGCATGACACACAGTCGGAGATCATCATGCTCCAATCTGTATGGCAGGTTGATTGTTGATAGCACATTGGTATTCCGTACTGAGAAGAGGGAGGCTATGATTGATTACCTCCTTATACCTATCAGATAAGCCGAGGACCTGAGACAGCCAGGAACCAGCGACTAAGAATAATAGCTAGGTTGCCTGGCTCTATCATCATAGTAGGTCCCTTAGGTAGGTAACCCTTACCCAACGGCTTGGGTTGCAAAGAGTGAAGCTTATTAGGACCTGGAGCACATTGCGTGACATGTGCTGGAGGCCTGAGGCTCGGGTCTCTCTGGGTATCCGGTCGGTAAGTCACGGCCCTTACAAGGCCAAGCCACCAATCAATCAATCCATTTACCTGCTAGGGTACTATTATAGCCCATTAGCGTGCGGTAGTTTAGCCTAGAAGGGAAATATATTTTTAGCGTGCAAATTTATCAACGGCGCTGGTTTTGTCCAATCAACTATTTTGATTCCATCGCGGATAAACTCGGCTCCCGTCAACACTGTTGCGCCCGATTGCTGCTGCTGACTGCTGTGAGCTCCTGTGAGCTCCTGTTACATACCGGTAGTCATCAATACCACCAACAGCGTACAGGATCCATCGTTTCGTAACTCTTGTGACAGGAGCAGCTCGCCCAGAAACGGCTACGTCCAATGTAGACATGCGGTAGGTATGTCTGATGAATGCCTGAGGCGACGGACTTATTATTGGGACTCCTGCTATTCGCGAGGTGCTGTGTCTCCCGACGTCCTGAAAGCTCAATACATGTACGAGCACACTACGTAGCATGTAATCGCCTGTAGGTAAGCAGACGCTTTCCATCTTGGATCGCCAACATACCTACCTAGTGCACTAGTCATGCCTAGTTTCACCAGTCTATTTAGATTCTACATGATGTGCCGTCCACTCAATGGAACGGTAGGTATGTCTATCGGTGCATAGGCAGTGTACCGTACATTGTGTAGTAGGTAGTGTACCTGGGAGCAGACTGGCGACGTAGATATGTTTCTGGGTATATCGATTGCTTTCTAGATAGATACTGAGAGGTAGGTAGTAGCCTCACAGTCGCAGAGGGGCGTTGATGTTGATGGCTTGAAGTCGAGCTGCCTCACAATATGTCACAAGTATCGCTGACTGCGTGCGCACTTCCAGTGACATGTATCGTCACTATCGTAGGTATTGCTGCAGATAGCTGCTGCAGCCATTGCGGTGATGCATGAACCTCATAGAGAAGCGAAACAACGTGAATAGCTGGTAGACAGAATGGTATTGTACCCGTATACTGCAGTACACAGCATGCCTATACATCACAAAATGCAGTAGGTGTGCGCAGTATGGAGATGAAAGAGTGTCGAACTGATTAGGTAGCTCTGCTGTAGAGAAGTCAGAGAGGCAAACTGGTTCCCTCCGGTACATGCGACAGGGACAGCTTGAGCTGTCAAGAGATGGGCTACGGCCGAACGCAAGTAGCATAGAGGTGGTACACCAGGGAGACGAGTAGGTGACACTGCTCAATATACCTATCGGGAGTTGTAGGCAGTCCATTGCGAAGGTATAGGTGGCTAGACCAAGAAGCGCTGGCGAGAGTGCAACTTACAAAGACGCATTCTCGCCTTGGACCATCTACCGTTACGAGACACAGCGGCATTGTAGGCGGACGGCTATAGCATTGTCACAGGGCTCTTGGAAGGAGAAAGGAGCATATAACAACTCTGCTGCTAGATTGTAGTAGGTTGTAGGTGATCAGAGGTACGGATTGCCACTGATTGCGGACTATCCTGCTGAGCGGTCGGGAGGAGAGAACAGGCAAGACCACTGAAAAATGGTGATGGGATCAGGCGGGGGGGATGGGTTTGACCCTGAAGGCTGAGGCGAGGGCCTAGAAAGACCGCCCCGGCAATTGCCGCCACAGCTACAGCCGTAACACTGGACGGTGCGTAACTAACGGACAGGCAGCGACCCAGTCTAGCTGATTCTGGAGCGACGCTCTGCGCACCCGTCGCACCACTAGAAATGCGCTGACACCTCCTTGAAACCTGGAACCCCCTCCCCTCCCCTAGCCACTGGGCCAATCACTGCGCTGGCGACGCTGCCTAGGTGCAACCCCAACGCTGCAGAGATGGCCAGCATTGTTTGGCAATAAGCCGAGTGCTCATATGTACATATACGGTATACATGAAGGTACACGGTTGCCGTCTGCTCCGTCTAAGAGGTACCGGGTATTGCAATTAGGCGAGCTTAATTGAATTGGTAGGTAGAGGTAGTTAAGTAGGTGGTGACTTGAAATACCGGCGTTGTATGAGTGGGAAGCCAGCAAGGCAGCCACAAAATGACACTATACGAGCACTGTAAGATGGAAGGACAGGCGCCAATGGCTTCGTCGGTGGAAGAGGTATGTCGGCCCCGTGCATGGGTGCTGTAAAATCACCTGTACGAACTGACTGATTGAGTTCTTTTCTGATTATTACGGTATGTGCCTACCCAGCACAAGCACGCTAGGGAGTCTTGAGCGCCCCCACCGAAGCTCTTCTAGCCCCTCCAGCTGCTACGCTTGGGTGACTTCCCACAGGTAAATTGTAGGCTGCGCTGTACTTGGGATACATCCACCAGAGATCTCTTACCAGATGTACTTTGTAATAACAAACATTGCTACCAACTACCAACGACCCTACTATGTACAGTGCTACCACTTCTTATGTATGAGTGCTCTTATGTGAATGGTATAACTGAAGAGTGCGGGTAAAGTACCTAATCTACGTACCGAATGCTTTTCAATGCAAGCAAGCAAAAAACCCGCCCGCGTGCTAAGCTGATGCTCTACGTCGGTTGGTGCGAAGGAAGCGCAGACAGCAGACTTGGGTCAGGACGGGTACGGGAGGTACGGGAGGTACGGGAGGTACCTACGGAAGGTACCTAAGGGAACGGGCAATGTAGGCCGTGGGCGATGCTTACGGAAGGTAGGTACGTGTGCGGACGCTGTTTCCTCGCTGGGTTCTGGGTTGTCACTGCGCCACTGCAGCAGGAAATACATACCGCAGGTACGGGCAGCTCGTACCTGCCCAGACCTACCTAGGTAGGCTAAGCCAGGCAGGGAAATCCACCCAGAGCAGCCTGTGCCTTCCCCATCCACCCATCACTGATCTTGCAAAATCAGCCAGCGCGCAGCCACCGTATTTAGAGGGATGCCCCTCCCGCTTCAGCGCTGCGTAAACTCTATTAGTTCTTCTGGTTCCTCTCTTCCACTTTCCCCTCTACCTTGCCTCCCGGCTTCAGGCCACAACACCTAAACCACATACCTAAAGCGGTCTGGACAGGCCAGCACGCAAAATCAAACGCCGACAGCTCTTCCCTTACTGTCCCTGAGACCAGCGCCAGCGCTGATAAGACAACGCCACAATCCAGAACTCGCGCTCTCCAGCGCATCGCATCGCCGCCCAGCCCAGCACACACCATACCATAGCACACCACAGCACCGCTCCGTCCAGCACCCAGCACACACCACACCGCAACCGCAATCAACACAGCGCTTCAAAGCAGGGCAGCCTGGGCGCCTATAATAGTGGCCCACCACCAGCGCCAGAAGGTCAGAGACTTGTTCTTCCACTGCACTTAATGGCTCGCCCCAAGAAAGTCGACGGCCTCAAACAGCCCGCGCCAGTTGCTCCCGCACCCGCCATGGTCCCGATGCCAGCTATGATGCAGCAACCATCGCATCAACAGATCCAGCAGCAGATGACGCCTCAGCATCAGCTGCCCCAGGGCATGGCCCAGCAACCTCCCATGCAGTCCATGCAACAGGGCACGATCCCCCCCCAGCAGCGCACCATTGGCATTGAAGAGTTTATCCGCGTTCGCGACAGCGTAAGTCATTCTGCCACTAATCCTCCATCTCCCTGTATCTATCTCTCTACCTCCCTACCTCCTGTCTGTCTATCCGCCCGCCTGTCTACCTGGACAGGCCTGGCTTGCGGAACATTTCGCTTCCAGCCCAACTCTCCCTCCCAACCACCCCTAGCTACCTACCATCTCACCCATCTATACTTGCGGGCCATAACATGGTCACACCTCAACCCTTACATGCAAGCTGGGCATTCAAGGGCAATGAGAGATCCGCGATATGGCTCTTGACACTCATGTTGTATTGCATGGCGATATTGGCAGCCCCCCTCAAAAGGAGCGTGTCTGGTATAGCAATCATGCCTTGCACTTGGGAATATGAACCGTTCGCATTGCGGGCGGAACCGCTCAGTACTCTTGGGGGGCTTAGCTACACGTCGAGTTGGGTGACCTATTTGATGGCCCCTGGCAACCTAGACATGCCATTGCTAGCATTCCTCGGGCTACTGAACTGGTCTTTCATCCGTATCACCCATTACATGCCACAGCACGCTTCCAACCGCATCATTCTGATTGATAGGACACCTGCGGAATCATTAGACATGTGTACTAACATGCTATCTAGGTTCACCAAAGATTCAACACTATCACTGCTCTGATGAAAAACTTTGCCGATGATTTCGTCCGCCAAACTAACCTCCTCATTGGCGAGCCTGCTCCTTTTGACAATGGGACTGGCGCATCTATGCAGTCTCTCGTTGCCACGCTTGATGGACTCGGTGGCCAGCTGAGTGATTTGTTGCCTCACGGAGAGGAGAAGCGGGAGCGCAAGAAGCGCACCCACGACCCTAATGCTCCCAAGAGGCCCCTGACACCATATTTTCTATACATGCAAACAGCTCGTCCCATCATTGCGAACGACCTGGGTGCCGATGCGCCTAAGGGTGCGGTCCAAGAGGAGGGCCAACGACGCTGGACTTCCATGTCACCACAAGAGAAAGTTGTAAGTACCTCTGCCTCTTTGGCCCGGGACTTTCCTACTTTGTAGAGGCATGGCTGGCTAACCTCGGTGCAACTCAGGCCTGGAACAACGCGTACCAGTTCAACCTTCGCTTGTACAATGCGCGTGTTCATTCGTATAAGGCTGGCAACCCCGATGCTCGTAACATGTCAGATGGCGATGCCCTCAATTATGCCGACGCCAACGGCATACCCCAAGCCGATGTTGTGAATGATGAAGCCATGGCTCCCAATGACCAAGAGGCCATTGCGGAGCAGCTTCAGATGGCCACTTCTTCCATGAATCAGGATGACGGCAGTAAGACCCCCAAAGGCAAAACTACGAGAAAGCGAAAGAGCACGATTGGTGATGTCGATGATGGTGACAGTAGCGCTGCTAAGAACACGACACCCACCAGTCCCGACAGAAAGCGTAAGCGCCAACCCAGCAAGGTAGCAGAATTCGAGGAACCTAAGAAGTCCGCTCGCAAGAAGAAATGATGAAGATGGTTTGTCTATCTCATTCTTCGGCTCCTTGTCATGGTCCCCCTTCCCTTCATCATGGGATCCCCCTTTTGTCCTCGAGACGCCTCGTCAGAATTCCAAGTTGTTTTATAGGGACTGCTTATAGGAAACTCGAGGCTTGCTGTTTCTCCAACATGGCGACTCCTTTTTACTACCCCACATCGCTTCAGCTTGTCGGGGCCAGTTGTATTGTATGACTTACGAAAACTTCAGGTGGGTCGGCAAAGCCGATCGGGCAGGGACAAACCTGCCTGTGAGGTTTCCAGGGTTGTCTGTAGGATGTGAGGCGTTCGGGTCTGGATGGTTCACGCACTGGTCGCTCTGTACTTAGGTAATCGTTAAAAAAATAAGGAGACCAAGCTGGATGAATTCGTTTGCATGTCACTTGAGCT
Organism: Xylaria intraflava; assembly: GCA_022385655.1. Lineage (NCBI taxonomy): Eukaryota > Fungi > Ascomycota > Sordariomycetes > Xylariales > Xylariaceae > Xylaria > Xylaria intraflava. Next base: position 4,910 of record MU279884.1, on the reverse strand, counting down.
GGTGGTGTATTCAAATAAAAACTATCCTTATCAAAGTGGTCCGTGTCAGCTTTGTGAGTCCATTACTATTCATTTGAACCGAACCGAACCGATTTCAGTGAGGTAAACGTGAGAGTTGACAAAGGCCCTGAATGAGAGGTAGGTAGGTATGTGAGCTTTCACAATATTGCCTGGCCGGGCATACCTCGACTCATGCTTGTATGCGCGTACTTACCCGTCTACGGTGGTGTCTATTTATCTAGTTGTGTGGGCATCTATAGGTAAGTAGGGAGTAGGAGCTTTAGGCTATCTATCTAGGTAGGTAGGTAGACTAGGTGAATGCGTTTGTGACATGCTTGTTACTGAGGGGTTTGGGTTGCTTGGACTTCTGGCTTCTTGCACGGTTGGGTGGGGAGTTGGGTAAGTAACATGTAGGTGGTTTTCTGGGGTTTGGGTTGTGGTCTTGGTTCCATTATTCCGTACTTTAGGTCTTTTTGTGTGGGTAGGCGGTAGGTATGTTCATCACTTGTCTACAGTCTGTACCTACTTCGTACTGAGGGATGTAAGTCCTAAGTTTGTTAAGGATTGGGCTTGTGTGGTTACGGGTGATGGTTAACTAGGTGTAGGTATCCGGGTAAGTAGGGACAGTCTCGATGGGTAGGGAGGCATGGTAATGAAGGTAAGGTAGCTAAGTAGGTAGGTAAGTAGGTAGGTTAGTTAACCCCTAGACATCGGTTCACAGGTTACTTTACGGAATAGGTACTGGTTTTGTTTCCGTTCACCTGTCGGGACGCTTTGGCTACCTACCTTACCTACCTAGATGGGTTTGCTTGAATCCCTCCCTCCCTATATCTAGGTATATCTAGGCGCTCGCCCCTGTTTTGCTGCTGTTTATGGATACACTCTGAGCCACTGGCTTGATTCTACTACCTACCTTTAGGTACGATAGATATAGGTCGGTCGGTCGGTAGGTAGGTAGGTAAGGTATGGTAAGGTATGGTAGGTAGGTAGGTAAGGTAAGGTAAGGTAAGGTAAGGTAAGGAAAGGAAAGGAAAGGTAATCCCAGGCCGCAAAGAGACAACCAGGTCTTGTGAACTGGATGATTATAACCTGTGCTCTTGGTCACTTTAGGCATTGCTGGCGTATCGTATAAGTGCCTAGATACCACGCGCAAAACACCAGTCTTGCCTAGATACTACCTAGGTATGTAAGTTTTATGTACTTACTTACTTACTTTACTGGTCATTATAGACTTAGATGGGCCGGGAGGTATTTACTGAGAATATATATCTCTCTGCGTAACTTATTCCCCCAATGCCTTGCCTTCCCCGTTAATCTCCCCCCGATCCCGGGAAGCGTATAGCCCAGGCGTATAGACAAGGTTACCTAGACAGGCAAACCTAATAGACGAACCAGTCCTGCGCGAGCGGCAGCACGTCCGCGGGCGCGGCGGTGCAGAGCGCGCCGTCGGCCTCGACGGTGTACCGCTCCGGGTCGACGCGCATACGGGGCATGACGTCGTTAAAGGCCATGTCCTTCTTGCCCACGGAGCGGCAGCCGCGCACGGCCTCGACGCGCTTCCGCAGGCCGTAGCTTGCTACCGCGCCGTTGGCTATGCTGGCCTGCGAGACGAAGAGGATGCTTGTCTGCGGGACGGACGCTGCGAACATTGGGCGGGCTATGACTGGTTGGACTGTTGGGATCGAGGCGTTGGGGTCGCCCTAAGAGGGAGAGAGGGGGTTTATGTTAGGTTTTGAGGTTTGGATTGCTTGGATGGCGGGTGAGGGAAAAGGGGAGGGGGGTTTATTTCGACGGGGGTTAGCTGAGATGAGATGTTGGGGGTGATTCATAGGGGATAGAATAGACATAGAAAATAGAAAAGGAGAAGAAGAGAAAACATACCATCTGCGACCAGGAGATCAACCCGCCCTTAACGACCGTGCTCGGCTTCGTGCCGAACCAGGCAGGATCCCAGACCACGAGGTCCGCCAGCTTGCCGACCTCGACGCTCCCGACGATGTGCGACATGCCCTGGGCGCGCGCCGGGTTGACGGTGTACTTGCTCACGTACCGCCTGACGCGGAAGTTGTCGGCGCCGGTGCCCTCGTCCTCGGGCAGGGCGCCGCGCTGGGCCTTGTTCTTGTGCGCCGTGTTCCAGGTGCGCAGGATGACCTCGCCGCAGCGGCCCATGGCCTGGGAGTCGCTGGACATCATGCTGATGGCGCCGAGGTCGTGGAGGACGTCCTCGGCGGCGATGGTCTCGGCGCGGATGCGCGACTCCGCGAAGGCCACGTCCTCGGGGATGTTGCGCGAGAGGTGGTGGCACACCATCAGCATGTCGAGGTGCTCGTCGAGCGTGTTGCGCGTGTACGGCCGCGTCGGGTTCGTGCTGCTGGGCAGCACGTTCGGGTGCTCCACGACCGAGATGATGTCGGGCGCGTGCCCGCCGCCCGCGCCCTCGGTGTGGTACGTGTGGATTGTGCGGTTCTTGAACGCCGCTATCGTCGACTCCACGTACCCGGACTCGTTGAGCGTGTCGGTGTGGATCAGGCATTGCACGTCCATCTCGTCGCACACGCTGAGACACGCATCGATGGCCGCGGGCGTCGAGCCCCAGTCCTCGTGGAGTTTCAGTCCGCACTGGCCTGCGGCGACTTGCTCGCGGAGGGCGGCGGGCGCGCTGTCGTTGCCCTTGCCCGTGATGCCGATGTTGACGGGCAGCTCGTCGCAGGCCTGGAGCATCTGGCGCGTGTAGTTGGCGCCGGGGGTACACGTGGTAGCAGACGTCCCAGCACTAAATATCCCGTCAGTCTGAACCGAGGGTCATGGCATGATGTCGATCAATCCCCGGAAGGTATCGATCAGGCCGGCAGCCAGAGCATATTTTCGAGAATGAGGGATCAACTCACCTAGGTCCCACGCCACCACCAAGCATGGTCGTGACGCCAGAAGCGATGGACTCATACGCCTGCTGGGGGCAGATGAAGTGAATATGCGTGTCTATGCCACCGGCCGTAATGATCTTACCCTCGCCGGCAATGACATCGGTGCAGCTACCCACCACCATGCCCTCCGAGACGCCGTCCATGACGTCCGGGTTACCGGCCTTCCCGATGCCCACGATAATGCCGTTCTTGACGCCGATGTCGGCTTTGTAGATGCCCGTGTAGTCGACGATGAGCGCGTTTGTGACGACGAGGTCGAGGGAATCGGCATCGGCACATCCGCTCATCTGGCCCATACCCTCGCGCAGCGTCTTGCCGCCTCCGAACTTGCACTCCTCGCCGTATGTCGTCAGATCCTTCTCGACTCGGATCCAGAGGTCGGTTGAGCCCAGGCGCACGAGATCGCCCGTCGTGGGGCCGAACATGGTGCCGTATGCTTCACGATCCAGGGTGTATGATTCAGCGACTAAGCCGGCGGTCAGCTGGGGTTGATGCGCGAACCCGGCCTGCTGCAGCTTCGCGATGATCTCGTCGGCACGATCCAGGTCCACTTTGCCGGACGCGAGGTTGTTTCCGCCCCGGATCACGTGGTGTCCGCCGATCTCGACAAGCGTGACGGTCTTCGTGTCGCCCGGCTCGAAGCGCACGGATGTGCCGGCCGGGATATCGAGACGGCAGCCATATGCCAGCTTGCGGTCGAAGGAGAGCTGGGGGTTCGTCTCGATGAAATGGTAGTGGCTGCCGACCTGGATGGGACGGTCGCCTGTGCTCGTGACCTGGACTCGGACGCGTCGGCGTCCCTCGTTAATGGTGATGCGGCCTTTCACCGCGACTACGGCGCCCGGGACATTCGCGGCATCGTAGGCGGATGCCTGGGGCGGGGGGAACAGGTCAGCAGGCGGTACGGGCAGAAAGCTCCCGTACAACGCCCTGGCCAGGTCCCCGTCCTCGGTCGAGATGGGATTGTGCACCGTCACCAGGTACGTGCCGGTCGGAAAGGTGCCCTCGACCTGGATCTCGTGCAGCGTGCCTACAACAGACGGGAGCACGTGTCGGCGGCCCAGCATCGTCGCGCCGATGGCCATGAGGTCCGCCACCGTGTGCTGGCCATCGCGGATCAGCTCCTGGAGATTATTGGCAATGAGGGCCTAGATAACAAGCACGAATGTATTAGTCTGCTTGGCTGTTTGTCCGGCATGTTTTATCGCTGTCGTATGTGATGCCCTTGTATTGCGATTGCGATACAGCGCAGTCACATGGGAGGCGGGTGTAAGCAAAGCGACCGCCGGGACGGTCCACGGCGAGACGTCCACAGGGTGAACTCCCTCCCATCGATCTCCCTCCATGTATTTATTCGTGGACGGATGCTATCTAGAATGGGCACTCACGGTGGCCTCCGTATGGTTCAACCTAACACCGCGTGCAAGCCGTCTCTGGGCGAGGAAGCCCAGCTGCGAAATGACGAGCTTGTCAAGCTGCACCGCGCAAGCGACGATTGCGTCATATTAGTCTTCGCTCGGGCTTTAACGGCGCAATGTCTTGGCGGATATTTCGCCGTGGAGCAGGGGAAGAGGGAAGACGAACCTCTTTCGGCACCAGATGCATCCTGAAGCTTGGCCCCTGTGTTCGTCTTGGATATTGCGTCTAAACTCGGCGAGAGTAGCGTACGGAGGTGGATGAATCCAGTTCCAGTTCCTCCAGTTCCCGTTCCCGTTCCAGCTCCAGCTCCAGTTCCAGATATAGATGCTATTACATGCTGGCAGCATACAGCGAGGATTAGGTAGGGTTGGCCGTTCTGCCCGCTTTGCCTTATCTGCCCCAATGCTAACCACATATGTCATGTCGGCGTGTTAACCCGAGCCAAGTCCATCAGCGTTCCTGGTACATCCTATACCGCCTTTACTCGCAAAAGTTTGAATGGCGCTACGCAATTTGGCCTCACTTTGATCGACAACTTGGGCACAATTGGCTAGGCGCTTTTCTTAG
>MU279883.1:0-70891 GCA_022385655.1 Xylaria intraflava | reverse complement strand
AGACCTACCTACCTTCTTACTTCCTATATAGACAGACAGGAATCAATCGTTATTTGCTTATTCAACGTACGTACGTACAAAGCCCATTCAACACTATCGTCATTTTTACATGCTTATTCATACGGTACGTAATACAGCCCGACGTGTGTACTCAGCAATCCCGTGCCGCAATCAATCTGAGACCAGCTGGTAACGGCGATACGTTTACGCCAAGTATCAAATCGCCCGAAGAGAAGTTCAACGTAAAAACCCACCGCCGTCACATGACAAAACCTCGAATCAAGATACGCGATACCGGGACAACAATTTGAATTCAGTTCACCAGGCTCCAGAGAAGCGAGAAAAAAAAGGTATGGGAGTTTTTAAGAAACGGGTTTTGAATTCTGATACCGTATAAGTGCGGTAAAGCATCCCGAAAACGCCGCATATGCCACCGAATCCCAAGGAAGTAGGAATAGGAGAAGATCCTTCCGGGAAAGCATCCCATCCCATTTCTGCCATATTTTATTTTCCTTTCCCAGGGACATTGTGGCGTGGAAAACCAGCCCCACGTGAACAGAATTAAAAATAAAGAAAAGAATACACTATCTAGAGAGAGAAAAAACCCACGGGACCAACAAAATTGCCGAGGGTGTCTCAATTTCCCCCGACGCCAAATGTCTCAGATGGGCAGAGACAAATTGGCGGCGGGAGGGGTGCCAGGTAAGCTTTCGTTAATTTAGTGTACACGGGAAATCGAGACGGGTCGACCAACATCGTCGACCTTAGAACCAACGACGCTTTTGAGATGGCTCTTGGGTTTACCTCGCTGGAGCTTCGCTGCTAATTTGTTGCCCTCGGCTCGCCGGGCTAATGCAATTGAATGAATGTTGCTTCCAACATAGTCATCAGATTTGCATCCGTTCATCACAACGAGTCTCTGCACCACTCGACACTCAACAATGATCATGTACACCCAGCCCCTCGCCGTCCCGTTTCACATGGCGCCGGCGGGACGCGTGAGAATGATAGTGGAACCTCCGGTAGGCGATGCGGGACTCGGAGACGACAATAGGTACGCCGAGTCCCCTCTCACCCGATAACCCAACCCGTTCATCACAGGATCTCGGATTTCCTCATCTGCCGCGTTGTCGTCGTCTTTGCAAACGTCGCGGCCGCATGCCGCGGTACATACGATGTCTGTGTGCGGGCTTGTCTCTCTGGCCTGTTCGTCACGGCGACATTGGCGGGTGCCCCCAGGGTCCGCTCAGCCGGTGTGCCGGATTGCTTGCGTCTAGGTAGGAAACCCGCAAGGCGGGATTGGATGCCGTCGAAGTAACCGGCGGCGGACTTCTCGCCATGCGTTGCTGGTTTCTGGCCGCGCATCGCTTCTCTACCGGGTTTGTAGGTACAGCTTCGGCTTGTACTGCTGCGGATCGTCTATGCTCGGATGGGTATAGTGTTCGTCGAATCGCGAGATGCCCCGATGAGATAGATGGCTGACGTCGTTGGCCACCGGATACGAGATCAGCTGAGGAGAGTTTATATGACTAAGACCCGGATAACCCGCGCTGATGGTGATTTTACCGCCGGAGACGCCGGTGTGTTTAGCGTCCGCGTGACAGGCCCGTGGTGCGCGGATGTCGTGATGCTTTAAATCTCACGCGTCAGATGGTATGAGACCCGGGTTATAAAGAAACGAATATCACGTAGACTAGATAGATGAGACGTAGGCGAATAAAGAGAGCTCGCTTTATTGCCGTCATTGTGCGCGGCTTTGTGGACAAGGCTTGTGATCCCCTTGCGCTCTTTTTTTTTTTTTTGGCTTTGCATTGTGGTACTACGCAATCGATCTATACTCTATCTTGCTTTGCTTTGCTTTGCTGTTCATGCTTGATGATGACGGGTTGGCGTGACGATTGTACCTAAGGTAAGGTCAGAGTCGTGAGACCTATGTGATTTAGCTTGCTCTTTTTCTTGCCCCCCCCCCCCTTGTTCCCATACGGAACCTGTTTTTTTTTTGCCGCGGGTGTTGGGATGGCTTAGACATGGCGCTGCTCGATTGGCCGCGCGGGAATGACGAGTTTCTCGCTACAGTTGGGATGGAGCTTGCCTTGGTATCCGGGTTTTCGGCTGGGGAATGCATGTAGGTTGTGTATGTATGTCGATGTTGTGTCTGTGTAATATGTGTCTGGGTCTGTAGGCGTATGTGTTACCGGACTCTTGCTTGTTCGACTGCGTTGTCTGCCTGGCTTACTTGCATTCCGTTCTGGATCTTGGTTGTCCTTTGGGGCTTGGATGAAGATGTTGTTTTGTTGGTTTGTTCCTGGCTTGTGCTTGCTTTTGCTTCTTGTCCCTGATCTTTGCTTCACGATATAAGATGTGATCTCGCGAAGCTCCCGTTTCATTCCATTCCGGCCTCTTCGCGTTTGTCTTCTCGCAAGAGCGGAATATCAACCTGACTCCCATCGTAATAAATTATCTCCCCGTCCAGAACCTAAAAGCCTAGCAACACCACGCAATACTAAACCCCCAATCACACAAGAAAGAGAGGGAGTAAGGGCATCTTCACATGCTCAGCTAGCACGATAGAAAGCCAGGAGAGAAACCCCTCCGCCAATCTCTCGCATGAAACCCGTACCTACATCTCGACGCCGTCGTACGAGTCCTGTGGTGCTACGCTTTGCCTGGTGATGGGATAACGTTATAGGCGCCGATTTGTTCTTGTGCTGGCGTTCTAGATAGGTCTTTTAAATCATCACCTACTACATCGTAGCTTTGCCCCTTTTCCGGGTTGACTTGGCTTGTATGTCGCGTTCTGGCCTCTGTGCTTTAGATTAGGATCCTCTTGCCGTGTGTTTCTTGTAGCCTTGTGCCTCATTGCAGGTAAGTCCGTACGTCCATGTAGGATGCCATTACTTCACAGAACAGCAATGTCGTTCCAGCTAGGAGTACTACCAACAACCGACCACGCCAGATATCACATATCCCTAGCCAGTCAGGAGCGATACCCAGCAATGCTGTGCGTCCGGAGTCCGTGAAGAGGGATATGGGGAGCCGATGCGAGATCGATCTGGTTGGTTCGATTGGCGTCTGACCAGATACCACCATAATAAGATAGATAGCGGGCCATGTTCACCTATCACTCTGCCCGCCAAGTAGTATCTTCTCTCTTCATCTGAATTCGTTTCGTTTCGTTTCGATCGCTGCGTATGGAAAAAAAGGCACAACGAACGCAAGCCGTGTAGCCACCTCAACCCCAACCAGGCCAAGCTGAACCGAACTCTTCATCGCGGCGGCAGACGGTGCAGGACGTATGTAAGTAGGTACCACATATGCACGCAACGCACGTCAGTCAATGAGGGGACCGTACGCTGTAAGTAATCAGCACGATATAACCACCTGGTACCAATAACACACCCGCGCAAAAAAAAGTCACCGCCGAATCAAATCCCTATTCCCACCCCCTATTCCGCTCTGCGGCATTACATCATACCCAAGATAACGACTCCTCCCTTTTTCTGATATCTCTTCGCGCCCTGGGCAACGTGGCGGCGTCGCATCGTCTCCGTCATGGTACATCATAGCGAGAGCGATTCCCTGGACTCCCATTTTGTGAAAACCCGGGATGGCGGTTGCCTTTGTGGTCCCTCACGTTGCTGGTTGGTTGGCTGCGGCTCGGGGGATTGCGATCTGGTTCTAGACTTGCGCGTCATTACTCGCTGCTTTTAGCTTTGCGCTGGCCGACTTTGCATTTGCTGTACCTGTACGTCTGTCTACGTCGCTGGTCTTCGCCATGTCACGAGTCTAGATTCTCAGAGCCGTGTCACGTAGTTTGGGATCGGTGGAAGTAAGGATCCCCTCGGTATGTGGCTGCACGATGTGAGCTGGTAAAGGCATCGCTTGCAAGATAGCACTAGACAGTGTAAGAAGCGGAATGCTTTTATTATGGTGCACGAAAACGCGGATCTACAGCGAAATATTGATCGGACAAGTCAGCAAGCCAGCCCCAGCTCAGTCCTCTTCGTCGCTCTCCGATTCCGACTCCTCTTCCTCTTGCGTGACGTACGGAACGAACCGGAAATCCAGAAAGCTGACGGACCCGCCCTCGATCTCTACCATGAACTGCAGGCTCAGGACGCCCTGCCCATCTCCGCGGAAACTGACCTTGCTGGCTATGCGCATGGCTTCGCTGGCAGACTTGACCAGATCGAATTTGAAGCTCTGGACCCAGGGTTCACGCACCGAGAAGGTTTCCAGGAGGTCGCGGCCGCTAGAAAAGTCCACGCTGGCGCTGCCGATGGCGCCACTACTTGTTAGTTTGAGATAGGGCGCGTTAGGCAAGGCGGAGACGGCGATTCGGGCTGGTGACATGGGCGCGAGCTCCGAGAGGCTGTCCAGAAGCCATCGGGCTTGCATGATTATCTTGAAGGTAAGGTCTTCTCGGTCGAAAGGGATATCATCTGGCGGATCGGCCGTGTACGTCACCATGTTACATTGCGTCTTCACGCCGGATTCCTCTAGGATAACACTGAAGGGCGATCCATCCTCCGCGTAGACCAGACAGCAGGTACCGGGCATGCCGAGAGTCTGGTGGCTGAAAGCATCCGGGCGATAATTGCGGAAATTACTACGGTATGAGTCTGCCTCCGATCTGGAGGCCTTGGCTATAGCATCCGTGACGCCAAAGATCTGCAGGGCTTCTAGTAAAGCGGAGAGATTCATTTGGAACCGTGGTGTCGTCTTTGCGCTCTCTGGCCAATTGAGATTATAGGCGGTAAAGAGTGATTTGTCCAGAAATGCGACACCTGTGATGGCTTATCAGCGCTATTGGTCAAGAGGCAGGGCCAGGGCGAGGGCGAGCTTGATGCTTACCCTGCATGACGCGGGAATGGTCGGCCGCGAATCGGATACCATCGTGCGTCAATTGGACATCAACCTTGGGCGAGAAGCTGATGCACTTCAACAGCTGGTGGATCTGCCGGGTAGAGCTCGCAACGGCTCGGAAAAGGGGTTGCTGAGGCGTGGCGGAATCGGCCGATGCCATGATGAACCAATATATGTAAGGGCGAACAACTGGACGACAGTCGCGTAAGATGTATCCGAGTTACCCGGTATTCGGAATATGGCCACACAACCAGAGCAACACCTAATCACTCACAAACAAAAACAAAACACAACACAGTAGGGACGGAGGTAGGTGGCGCTCTTGCGCGCCTTAATTCTTCTATGGTACACGGAGATTGCTTGTTCTCGGTCCACCCGTGGATCGCTCTGAGGGGGCTTTTGGGCAATTCGTTTCTAGACGTAGACGCCGACTGCGCAGAACATGTAAACCGTCCCGAAGCTGTTCGGCAAGTTAGGCTCGAGTGAGAGGGAAAGGCAGACTACAGGGGATTGAGACGCACGCGATGGCCAAGCCAGCTGGGACACCGAAGACGGGGAGATTGACGAGAGATCGATCTGGGCAGAACTGGTCAGTATTTAAGCAGAGTCGACTCGGCGCAAGACGTACTGAAGGCAAATGCACCGGTCAAGGACAGGCCGAGGAGCAGCAGGACGAAGCCAACTAGGAATTGGTTTTCCTTTCCTATAGTAGGCTGGAATGGGCTGCCGGAAGCAGTGTGCCAGATCTCATGTAATGAGGAATCCATGGGCAAGGAGCGGCAGAGGATGTGAATGATGGGGAGCTGAATTGGTTCTCGTGCTTGCGGCTGGCTTGTGGAATAGGAAGCCGATTGCATGGGAACTGAGTCGGGAGAGACACGATCAGCTTGAAGCTCTTGGCTGGCATCTGGCAACGGTGGCTCTCCCGGCGCGGGTGGGTCGCGATAAGTGGGTCTATCAAATGAGCACGGTCCACAATTCTCCACCTTACGTAATCCGATGTGCCTGATAAATGTGGGGCCGCCCCGTCGGGACCCACCTCAGCCACACGACGCACGCCAATCATATTGCGAGCCTCAATCGACATTCTGGACCTTCTCTCCAAACCACCTCCGAACAACCGCCTTGTCTCAGGCTCTCTCTCGCTGCCACTTTCGACTCCCTCTCCCTCTCTATGTAGACCCCAATCCCGTGAATCCCTTCGGGCTCTGCACCGGCATCTAGATTCTCACACACAAGGCGCCATGGCTTCCATTCCCGAGACAGGTCAGTCCCTCCCTTCGATATGTCCCGTTTTCCTGCCTGTGACGTCACTGACATCCATTTGCTTTCCGGAGCAGATCGAAAGCGCAAGGCCGCCGATAACCCGTCCGCCGTCGCCTCGAAGCGGAGCAAGTCCGGCAATGGACCGAACGGGGTGGAGAAGCCCGCCATACAACCCATTCCTTTTCCTGAAAAGGTGCGCCGCTCCCCATTTATACCATGTCAAGGACGCCCCTCGCCGCCACTCACTGGCCCCGATTCCATCTGTCTGGTCATGAGACGCGTCTTTTTCACCGGAAACTGCTAACATGCCTCCTTCCAACAGCCCGCCGCTATCGAAGAGCGAAATGGAGAGATTGAGTTTCGCGTAGTGAACAACGACAATGAGCGGGAATCCCTCATCATTCTCACGGGCCTGAAGTGCCTCTTTCAGAAGCAGCTGCCCAAGATGCCCAAAGAATATATAGCCCGACTCGTCTACGACCGGACGCACTTGTCGATAGCAATCGTCAAGAAGCCCCTGCAAGTAGTCGGTGGCATTACGTTCAGGCCTTTCAAGGGACATCAGTTCGCCGAGATCGTTTTCTGCGCCATTAGCAGTGACCAGCAGGTGAAGGGTTACGGTGCGCATCTCATGTCCCATTTGAAAGACTACGTCAAGGCTAGCAGCGATGTCATGCACTTCCTCACGTATGCCGACAACTACGCCATTGGCTACTTCAAGAAGCAAGGGTTTACCAAGGAGATCACACTGCCAAAGTCAGTATGGATGGGCTACATAAAGGACTATGAAGGCGGTACTATAATGCAGTGCTCCATGCTACCTGGCGTACGCTACCTCGAGGTCGGCCGCATGCTTCTTAAGCAGAAAGAATGCGTCCAGGCGAAGATTCGGGCTTTTTCCACATCACATATAATCCACCAACCACCCGCGCAATGGAAAGACGGCGTGAAGCCAATTGACCCCCTCTCCATCGAGCCTATCCGAGCAGCGGGATGGTCTCCGGACATGGACCAGCTAGCGCGACAGCCGCGCCACGGCCCCAACTACAACCAACTTCTGCACCTGCTCAACGACCTGCAGAACCACCAGTCGGCCTGGCCGTTCCTGAACCCTGTCAATAAGGACGACGTAGCAGACTACTACGACGTGATCAAGAACCCGATGGACCTCTCCACCATGGAGACGAAGCTCGAAGCGGACCAGTATACGACGCCCGAGGAGTTCGTCCACGACGCCACGCTCATCTTCAACAACTGCCGCCAGTACAACAACGAAAGCACCCCCTACGCGAAGTCCGCCAACAAGCTCGAGAAATACATGTGGGGCCAAATCAAGGCCATCCCCGAATGGTCACACCTCGCGCCCTAGTGGGATATCGGAGGAAGACCACGACGCGGCAGGAAGTAGATACCCACCGGATCGTCCGAGATCCTAGCTCGGCTACTGAGGCGCTCAAGCGGGTCGCGGTCAGAAGAACAAGGCGGGGAAGTGATGATGCGAGGCTTCCGGAATCAACAACTTGTAAATCTTTCGGGCGTTTTGTACAGGCGATTTGGCGGCGTTGAATTTGAGGTGGTTTTTTTTTTAATAGGCGGACTGATTCCCCCCCTTTTTTACCCCGGTCCCCGCATGGATCCCCATCGTTCGGAGTTCGGTGTATGGAAAAGAGGTCGCATCGTCCGCGACAGCTACAGATACAGCTACGGTCTACAGGTTTGGTAGGCCCCATATTGTCTTCACTGACGCATCTACCGGGAACCGCGAGGGATAAGCTTCCGGTGGTTTTTTTTCTCTCTAGACGTGGCGTTTGGGAAAGAAATCTCGTAATCTATTTCTCTCCGCCATGTTATGCTCTCTTGTTCTTGCGTGAATCATCGCTGGTGTCTCGCTTTGCTTGCGCTGATAATTGTTTGTTTCCTTTGTTTGTGAATGCATGCTTTGTGTTGTTCGTGGGTTTACTTACCCCTTAGTATCCCTTAGCACGTAACTCTCACAGGTTTGATCATGTGTCCGGAGTGGCAGTGGTAAGCAGGTAAGTTATGATGACCAAGTTATACCGTACCGGATCGTATCGCAACTCTATTATTCACCTCAGTGGCAGAGAAGAGATTACGGGCATCGCACCAGAAATCAAGCCAGCAACAGAGAAAAAGACACCAGGTGAAGAAACGGGAGAGAAGGTTCAGTTAAAAGGAAAAGGGGCCTCATACCTATGTCATGCCGGGATAGATAGAAGCATCTCGTAACCGATCCAGCGAGGACTGTCCCGAATACAATCAGCATCATCCTACAAGTATCATTATACAACAACCTACGAATAAACACCTCACCAACAAGCAAACGAAGAACCGGAAACACGGCACCATCCCACAAGCCACGCCAACAAAACAACCAACAATCACAACCCAGCATGCCAAAAAAGAAAAAGGACCAGCAAAAAAAGTATGCATTCTTATTATATAACCCAAATCCAAATCCAAATCCAAATCCAATCCAATCCAAATCCAATCCAAATCCCAAAATCCAATGAACCATCCCAACCCCCAACCCAAATCCCGCAAAATCTATGGAAACAAAAAAAGGGGGCGGGTTTGGTTCTCGCGATACTTTAACCACCTACGTATCCGACCTTGCTAGCTCGCTAGCTGGGGCCAGGATCAAATCGAAGGAACAGAAACCAAAAACCCAAAAAAATCCCAACCCAAAAACCAAACAAAAGAAACAGAAAAAAAGACCGAAAAAAATAAAAGGGAGGAGAGGCAGGCGATGAAGGGGCAGCAGACCAACTGAAACCCACCCCCAAAAAACGCCCTAAAAGTCTCTTTTATTCTCTCAGTGTAGAACGAGGCAATGACTGACCATGACAATGATAGTAATGACGAAGATGATGACGACGAAAGGATGCAAACAAATAAAAAAAAAAGGCTGTTCCTATGATGATGACGATATGGGGGTATGTAATGTCGCATGATATGATATAGCATGGCATGTTATGTATATACGAACAGAAAAGAAGAAACCCCCCCCCCTCCCCCCCAAAAAGGGCCCGGGCGCGGAATAAAAACTTGTTCAATTATAACTCGTTTCCTCGCTCATGACGTGTCGGTCATGCTTTCTCTCTCTCTCTAGGTATTACATGCGCTGGGGCAAATTGATGGGGACAATCGAATAGTGGAATGGGAACCACCATGGCTACATATTTAGCGGAGAGGGTTAACAACGACTAGACAAGCGAATCCGTTTTTATGATGGGGAAGAAAAAGGCTTGGCGAGGACTTTCCGGATGGGTAGTACGAAGCACCGGGTGACACTCGCTAATGAGATTGAACGCCGCCGTAGACCCGTGATGATAGGAATCACGGCTAGATTCCCATGTGCCCAGTCGCTCTAGCAAAGTCCGAGAATGCCTTTTATGTGCCCGGTTGAGCAGTAGGCTGCAGCCGGACCCCAGTAGCATTATCGCGTCTGTCTCCGCTCGCCGGTAATCGTAGCTCCGAATAGGGCCGCTGCCAACTTGACCACCTTTCGATGATGCTGTCAATCGAGCCGGAGAGTTGGGTCTGTGCCGCCGCCGGGGTGCCCGTCTCGGCATTCCTTGATCTCTCGACATCGAGGGTCCGTCGGATAATTTCGCGGAGCCAATCGGGTATGCCTTCCCAGTGACCGGCCCTGGCCGCGTTAAGCATATTGGGGGGGAAGAGAGCCTGAGAAATCAGGGTTAAGTCGCTCGGCTGTTGGCTCGGATCCGTAAGGAAGGGAAACTCCCCCGACTCTATAGCATTCTTTAACCACTGCTCCCACTCTTCTTCGTAGTGTACTGACAGCATTCCGGCCTCTGCCCGCTCTCGGAGGCCTTGGTTTAGGGCAAAGCCGATGCTCTCCGGCTCTCCTTCACTGTCCTCCTCGGCCTCCATATCCTCGTCGCCAGCCTGGTCTTCCGCCTCGTCCTCTCGGGCTTCTGGAGAAGCCGTTGTTGCGGAGTCGCGGACGGCTTGAGGCCTGTCCTCGGGTTCCACGAAGGGTTCGATTCCGTCCGATGCGGTGTCCCGAATTCTGATACCGGAATCGTGTTCGAAGCGGTCCTTGGCCCATTTTGTCCCCTCCCACTTGGTCAGACCGGCAATCTCGGCATTGGTTAGGCGCAAAGCGTCGAATGCCCGGAAGAGACGGCGGTGCCAGGTCCAGCGACCAAGGCGTATGCGGTGTATAGGGTGACAGTAATCGAGGCCGGGATACTTGGCCTCTTGAGTGTCGAGATGGCCGTAGAAGGAGTGCACCTCCTGGCGAACTTCGTGGATGAGGTGCCGATGGAGGAAGGATTGGAAGTTTGGCACATCTGTCGAGCGCGGTTTGGGAAACATGAACTCGTAAACGAGCTGGTCGACCGGACGGCCTCTCATCTTGATCGTATGCTGGTTCACACTGTAGACTAGACGTGTCTGGGGGCGGAGGCGACCCGTAATGGACCGTAATGGCGCGGGAGTTGGAACGAGTCGAGGCCGTGATGCGTCGCCAAACAAGTCGCCAAGAAAAGTCTCACTCCCCCGCTCGGGGAATGTGGCCGAGAAAGGGAGTGCTACGCTAGACGTGTCGGAAAACCGGGAATGTGTCGCTGCGGGATGGCGTGAAAGGTGGTGTGTTGTGGTGATCTGGCGAGCAAATGGGCAGCAATCTAGGGCGGCAGCGGCAGGCTTTGCTGGCAATATTCACCGCAGGGCCCGAACGATGGGGACAGTTTGCAGTAGGGCCGTCTGACGGGGTTTATGCCGATCACGACGGTATAAAGTGCTGTAGAGTGGTAGCAGTGGTAGATGGGAAATGGGATGCGTGGACGAATAAATGACCCCGGGGATGGAGAATGGCTAGATCCAGGATCGGAAATTGTAGAATACCGGCGGGTTCGTCGTGTGTTTGGCAGGAAGAGTCATGGGTGGAGCGGACTGAGGCGACTGAAGCCGAGAAGGGGGCCGAAAGAAGGGATGCTGCTCGGCTTTATTACAACGCAAGCCATTTACCTAGTGTGTGATCGTAGTAGGTAATGGGAATTGACGGTACGCACGATGTACCCGTCAGGCACTCAAGTGGATGTGGGGGGGGCTGAATCACGGCACTGCATCCAAGAGTCCACAGCACAAAGACGCTGGCGACTGGGAGAGTGACTCGTTCGTCGAATGTCGAAGGTCGTAGAATGGCCGGGCACTTGTCTGTGTCGAAGGACTTCGCAGCGGCCTGAGAAGAGAAGATGTGACAGGCAACTTGGGAAGCAGTGAGATTTTGGTAGCTCTCCAGGCCGGGCTATGGCCTGTGGGCAGAACCAACACTGGCCGGGTACCTGGGACGACAAAAGTGTAGAGAGAGATGCCGAGACTCTGGGCTGATCCTGGCACAGTGCCCAGCCAACATACCAAGAATCAGTAGAAGTATTAGTTATCATGAATCTATTATAAGTCCACGGTCAACCGAGGCAATTCAGACGGATAGTCTCAAGACGAACGCCGTGTGAGAGCTCTACCTATGTAACTTATATTTAAGATTCCGTACTGAGTACGAATTCTTTGCTATGTACGGCTTCACTGCTACTGACAATGTCGCGACCAACGAAGAATATTAATATCGCCGTGCCTCTGCCAAGACCGAAGCCGCGTGTGACGATCAAAGCCTTCACACGGTCCTCCAAGACGCTGAGGCGTTTCCACCCGCTGAAAGCACAACAGCCCCGGCCTCGTGGGTAAAATCCAGGCTATGTTTTAGTGGGACCGGCTTGAAAGAGTCGCCAGGACACAGCCGACGATCTCGGATCACGCTGAGCCGTTTAATGGCCAGGACTCCGTGCTCGGCGTGTAGCTCAATCACACAGCTCTCGCCACTGATTATATGAATGGGCTCACACTCTGTCTAAGAGTACTTCTTCGTCTAACAACAAACCTGCATGGCCGAGATGTGGTGTAGGTAGCATACTCACCGATAAGACGACGGGGACTCATTCAAAATAGCTGGCATTCTTACAAGTCCTTCTTTCTATATACTGAGTAGACGGGTTATAATATTACAAGTCTCATGCTGCGGATCTTTCGCTAGGAAAAGACACTCAGCGGAGCAATACGGCACTACCTTACAGCCCTTCATACGTAGGTACACCCGACCTGTGACGAATTCCCCATCTTCGAACCCGCTTTCGAATCAAGCTTGAACGTCCGCATGGTCAGTCGACAAGATGACATCATCCCACTCCTGAATGAGCTTCTCCGTGCTCTCCAGCTTGGCACGAATGCCGTCTCTACAGTCGCGGCCGAGAATGACACGGATGGGAAATGTCTTTCCCGCCGCGACGCCTGTGCCCGTCAGCACGTCGACGATGACCCGGGCGCCCTTGATGACGTCGCCGGGCTGGTTGTTATTGACATTGTTGATCATGTTCCGGACCTTCTCCAGCGTCGTCCCCTTGTACTCATCCTCCAGCAGGTTGGATGAGAATTTCCGATTGCTGCCCCCGGAGTTCAGAAACCCTGTGCGGAAGTACCCGGGCTCTATCACCGTGGCGTTGATCCCCAACTCCTTCACTTCCCCGTGCACGCTTTCTGTGTACCCCGATACCGCCCACTGGAGGATATGGCGTTAGTCAATCGGCACTGAGTTGGAAACATGCTTGAGTGGTCGACCCCTAGCGTCTTGGAACCAGGCATCTTCACATATGTAAAAGCAAACAAAACTGCTCGACTCACCTTCGCAGCGGCGTAATGCGCAAAGGCCGGACCGCCGCTCCATGACCCGACACTGCCGAAGTTGGCAATATAACCCGACCTTCTAGGCCTGAGGTATGCAATCTCCAGCCGTGTCAAGTTCATGACGGCAAGGACGTTCAGATTGATGCTCTCGAACGCATCTTTGGCGTTGCTGCCCTCGGCGGGGCCCTCGAGGAGATAGCCGGGCGCATTGATGAAGTGCGTGATCTTGCCGTATTTGTCGATAGCCGTCTGAAACGCGGCCTTGATCGTCTCATCGTCGCTTGTCACGTCGAGATCAAGCAGGGTCGCGCCCAGGGACCCGAGATCCTTCAGGGATGTGCCGCGTCGAGAGGATGCGACGACTGCGTCGCCACGCCTGAGCGCCTCTTCCGCGATGGCCCTGCCGAACCCGTTGCTGGCGCCCGTGATGAACCACACGTTGCTGGACATGGCTTTCCACACTTGGGAGATCGCGCTGTGTGTATGGTGGGTTTGCTGTATATTTTGTAAGAAGTGTAGTTACGTGATTGTGATGAATGTTGTTTGAATAGATCATCGACGTGATGTGCCAATTGCGTATTATATACTCCTCGAGACGTCTCTCACCCTTCCCCCTCACCCGGGACCGCGCGTTGTCAGCATCTCCCGAGGCGATAGGCGCAAAGTCAATATCCCAAAGGCTGGCGACCGCATGCTACGCATGAGTTCAATGAGCATCTAGCTTATTCCACACGTAGGGGTCGGTGGCGTGGTTAGTGGCTGTCTATCGGATTTTACGGTCTCTGCTTCGCGGTGATCGCGTGGGCGAGTTTGGAGATCTTGAGTAAATGCGGTAAGCAAGCTGGGGGTTGAGAGCTGAACTGAGGTCTCACACATGCGCTATGAAGACCATTCAAAGCTCAGTATACGGCCTATTGGCTACCGTCTAGCTGTTTTGAGCGGCGGCGTTGCTGCGATGGGTTTTTCGGCGTTTGGTCTTGGCCGTCCAATCCTGGCCGTTTAATCCCATTTCGGCGTTTAGATTAACTGACTTTACTAAGTACTGGGAACTGGTTGATTACATGAGTCCGTCTAGCATATTCCATATTTCATATTCCATATTCCGCCCCTTCTTCCGTCTTAACGCCGCTCGACACAGATATCCCACCGGCAACACTTGGGCGAAGTTAATACCTAGCATAGGGTCAACTGACTCTTATGGCTCGGCGAACCGGTTCACGAGTTGCGCAAGTCGCTTGGTGTCTTGGCATTTCCATGCGCAGAACTTTCAGATACGTGCCCGTCGCGCCGGCGCGGCCGATGCGACGGCGATAGGCACCAAGTCGGCCATTAAACTAGCGCAGGAGATGCGACCCACTTGGAGATTGAGCTAACTTTAGCATATTTATCCAAGATGCTACTGTCGAGATCATGCTGCTCGGCCAGGCCGCGAGGTCGGTCGCCCTACCTACTCAGACAACGCCGGCAGGGATTGACAGGTGAGCGGCACCCCGGATGGCCGAGTCATGCGGCCGGCCGGCCTCCTGGGCCGCGACGGCTTAACCCATTTTCACAATTGACAACTTGTCCACTCCACCGCGAGTCTGGGCAGTACCACTGCATACCGACAACACATCATGCCCACGTATGATTGAGTCCCATATCAACACGATGCTCAAGCACACGGCACATCGCAATGGGTCCCAGGACGTCCGCTCGCCCGCCATGGCGAGCCCTTCTTAGCATCCTCCTGATCGCCCCGGTGCTGGCATACCTCGAGCTCTCCGACACCGCCCTCCGGCGTGTCCCGGGCGGCGCCGAAGCCCTGCACCCGCACACCGGCGCGCTTCTCTCCCCGATCTTAATCCCACGAGTCCCCGGGACCCCGGGCTCCGCCGCCGTCCAGCACCACATAGTCGACGTCTTCGCGCGCGAGCTCCCGCAATGGCGGCTCGAATGGCACAACTCGACCTCCCGCACGCCCGCCACCGGCACGGCCGACGTCCCCTTTGCGAATATCGCTCTCACGCGCGATCCGCCCGGGACGAAGGGGAACGGGGACGTCGGCCGGCTCGTGCTCGTCGCGCACTACGATTCTCTGTATAAGCCCGACGGGTTCATCGGCGCCATAGACAGCGCGGCGCCGTGCGCCATGCTGATGCAGGTGGCGCGGGGCATCGACGCCGCGCTGACGAAGAAATGGGAATCCGACGACGCGGGGCTCGGACTCGAGGACGACGAGAAGGGCGTGCAGATCCTGTTCCTCGACGGAGAAGAGGCTTGGGTGTCATGGTCAGACACGGACTCGTTATACGGCGCCAGGTACATGCGGATATCACCCCGTATTGTTCTGAACATACATAACTAATCCGCGTCGCAGATCCCTCGCCGAGAAATGGGAGGGGGAGAAACACCCGGCGCAGTCGACATACAAGACCCCGCTGGAAGCCATCGATCTCTTCGTCCTGCTGGACTTACTCGGGGCCGCGGATCCGCAGGTACCCTCGTACTTCCCCGCCACGCACTGGGCATACCGAGGCATCGCGAAGCTCGAGGCGCGGATGCGGAGCCTCGGACTGCTGACCACGACGCCGAAGACCCCGTTCCTCCCCGAGAGCGAGAAGACGCCTGAGCAGTTCCGGCGCCGCAGCTTCATCGCGGACGACCACGTCCCGTTCATGGTGCGCGGCGTGCCGGTGTTGCATCTCATCCCCTCGCCGTTCCCGTCCACGTGGCACACCCTGCTCGACGACGCGGACCATCTTGATCCGGGGAGCATTGACGACTGGGCGAAGATTCTCACGGCGTTTGTGGCGGAATGGCTTGAGTTAGGCGCGTTCTTGGGCGCCGGGGAAGGAGAGACTATTCGGACTCGATCGGAATTGTAGTCTTTCTAGAATTCTATGGTTGGGTGGTATACGTGCTTGCAACCGGATGGGTTGTGGTAATCTCGCTTGGCTAGTCCAATGCCGTGCCGCATCCCCGATAAACGAGGCCAATCCGCCACATCATCGATAGCATCTGCAGATGAAGCGAAATTACTTGTGCCTTGCTTAGACGCTGTGTGACGAGTGGCGTCCAGCGGCCTGCTATCTAGATGAACCAGTATGACCAGTCCAATTCCAATTTCTGATTCTACTTGACTGTGCTCTGTTCTCACTCATGCGAGCACGGCGCGATTCTACAGCTCGGACTGGGGGTTCTGTGGCACACTTGCGCCATGTCTCTGCCTTAACGGGGTGTCATTCTGTATAATATATGTTATAACATAATGCCGGTCGGAGCTGGAATTAACTAGGAATGATAACGCCTCGATTCTCACAGGGCACCTAGAGAGTCAAGGTCGCCGGAACTCTTAAACTCATGTAGTAGACGCATTCGTTAGTAAGACAAGCACATCCGAAATCCGTATAAGAATCCCACTCGATCGTTGAAAATTACCGGTGGTGTACACGCTTCTCGCGGGTTTATATGCCATAGAGGAATCCTTTGATCGTCGCCTTCCTGGTGGAAGGGACTTGCTCACGCAGTTATTTGGCCGGGCTTTTTCGGGCATACCTTATGAATCGGACTGCTTCGGGGACGGGATCGGATATGTACACCGGTCGGATGGCAGGCAGCCTATCGGCTGCTGGGGTATGGTCGATCGGCCACAATGGCTTCACGGTATCCGCTGGCGGTCGGCTCCTGTTGACCTGAACCGCTGCATATCAGGCAGATATTGTGGTTCGAGTGCTGGAGCCGGTGGCTATTGCGGTTGAGCTATTAGAGCGTAGACGGGTCTTTTGGGAAAGCTTGATATGCTTGATGGGCTATTGCTTTGTCTACTGCCGGAGCAGAACGTGGCTTTGACTCTGTTGGGACTATCGTAAACACCAAACGGGAAACTTGACGAGTTGCAGAAAATCTTCACTTGAGAGACTAGGCACCTGAAAGTATCTATAGTCCAGCGATTAGTCTAGATAGAATGATGCCTGATTACAGGATATTTGACAACGCCGAGAACGTGACTATTGTTGCAGTCTGCCGTGATTGTGTACAGTGAGTGAATATCGCTCCATTCATCTCCTTCTAGCGTGACCTACTCTCCTATTCCTGAGTCCAGTCTCCTCTATCTTATGTCTATCCCTGAATGATACAACTTAGAAACCTGCATTTTCTTCTCATAGATTGGTATGTGTCGATTATCCAGGCCACATCAGACAGTACCTCTCAGCCGACTCAGGACTGATATAGATCAGTCGACAATTAAGTCAGAACCAACCGGATCCCAACGTG
The DNA here is from genome assembly GCA_022385655.1 of Xylaria intraflava. NCBI lineage: Eukaryota > Fungi > Ascomycota > Sordariomycetes > Xylariales > Xylariaceae > Xylaria > Xylaria intraflava. The sequence continues at coordinate 53,776 of MU279883.1, read as the reverse complement.
CCTCTCTGGACGCCATCCTGGTATTTATCAACCGGTGTGTACGTGGATGGCAATGTATGGGTATAGATAAAACAGCTACGCAAACGAGCCGCAGGCAAGGTTTTCAAGATCGTGACATTTTGAGCATGCCCTAAGGCAGGGAGATCAACTCCAATGGAGATAGGGAATACCAGCAGGGCTTGAAAACCCCGAGGAATAAAGCGTTGCAAATCTGCGTCTTTATGTAGAGTCCGGGGCCAAGACGCGCATACCAGACGCCCTGATGAGAGCTACACGAAGGTTTCAATGACCAGCATCTCGGTGAGCCTGACGACGACCCAGTTCTGTAACGAATAGTTGACATGGGTTCTGCGTCAAATGTCGGCTGTCCAATGTTAAAAAGGAGAGTTTTATGTTCATTGTTTACGTGAATCCTAGCTATCCGGCTATGATTCTGTCACCAGGTGGGATCTCTGATTCTGCTTGCTCGGTAGGGGTTAAGAGGTCACTTTAAGCGTTACTTTATCCTACCTGTATGCCCCCTTACTAGACCACGTAAAGCCGTTTACTCCATCACAATAATCATATAGTCGATAGTTGACAGTTGGTATTGTCCACTATCAGTTACACCACTGGCTCGCCATGATGCGGCGCGTAAACAGATAATTACCCCTATGTCCGTCTAGACGGTACCGGCGCCGTGAGGGTCACCGTAGAGCTCCGCTCTAGAAACTCCTTCGCGCGTATTTTAGAAAAGATCGTCGCGCGCACCCGCGACTCCTGAGTCCGTATTGTAGGAATATGTGCCGTACGGTTATAGACCTCGTTGTTTGCGACAAAGTATTCGTTTTACCACCATCGATTATCCAGGTGTTCCTTATAATGGTCAACTATGAGACCCTAAACCGATCTCAATCTATGTCATGGTAAACTTCAAAGTACTTAGCACAATGATTATGGAGGGTAGGTCTGTAGCACTGAGGTGCAACTCGCTGTATACATCGATACCGTTCACTGCAAGATTTCATCTGGATTCAGCTCAGCTCATGGCCGTTATACGTAAACCCTCTAGATAGTCGTCCGGTGATAGGCACGTCTACTTCTCGTCACGGCGTTCCTGCCGATGATGATATGATAAAAGATTCGTAGCCTGACCGGAAGCTACCGAACCGGGGTACCCAGGGGGCGCGGATTCTACTATAGCATAGCCGGTTTGGCCCCGTGCCCAGTTATCAAAGACCGTATAGGACTGCTATTCTTATTCTACTTGTTATATATTCATAGCTCGCGGCACTCCGAATATAGAGGTGGCTGGAGATGTAAGAGGTGGTGTATATATTATCTAGATGGTGAGGATGTTCACGATCATCATAAACCACAGCCATGTAACGAATTAGTTTCTTTTTGTTTTACCTCTCGCTAGTATATTGAACGCGATGACCTTCAACTTCTCATCCTTCGATTATAATTCCTTATTGCTTCAGTAGTAGACTATCCGTCTACCGCTCGGTTCGGTGCCTTATTACCAGCTAATCCGGTTGCCTTCATCATCAAGCAAGAAATTGTCACGACATCAATATGCAAAGTCTACGACTGCGAAACTATGTCTACTGGCACTGGAGTATTAAACTTTGTTATTTGTTTCTGCTGGATCAACTCTGGCATTTTTGTTGCCCATAAAACCATACGGATACGACCATTTGAGCCTCCTAACTACAAGCTAACAGTTCACCATGAGTGTTCTCTCCTGCCCCCTTCACTACTCGCCTCTGCGATTTCACATCGCGACCAATTAACAAGACCCCAATACAAGGCTACTATCTACTGTAGTTCCTCGGCTCGTGCTATGTGTGCCCTTCACTTGTGACTTTGGCAGCCGTCTTCTTACCTTGACCGAAAACCCAGCTATCTGCCACCCTAACTCCCAGGGCCTCAGTATTGCTTCGCTTCCTATGTTGCCCTCATTATTGACGTTACTATCTAGGGGGCTGCAGGAGCTCCCAATTGGACTATGTATAGGTGAGTCACGAGAACGAAATCCCACGCATAATATCTCTTTGATAATATTGAGGTAAGTCGTTATATCGCCAGGTAGTAGTAACGGCGTGGCTTTATTTTTTGGTTCCGCAACAGGTATTATCTTAGACATTCGGCCCCCAATGGAACGTGCAACATGCAGTCCTAGAGCCGTGTCTCGACCCGACCTACCCCGCGTGTCGCCGGTCTAGTGTGGTCGAGATCTACAGAGGAGTGAGCAGGAGGTAGGGAATGGATGGTAGAGGGGGTGAAACTAAAATAACTTCTTCAGTGCTATAGAGATACCCGAGGGTCGTGGCAAAACCAATGGGCAGGGATTTGCTTGCTGTTTAGGACTCGGAATCACCGCCGTTGCCTCCGTCAGCAACGTCGATGGTTCACATGCAGCTGCCGTTCATTCAGCTGCCCGTATTGTTCCGCTTACCTAGTATAGGCAATGAAACCTCAGATGCGAGAACATCTCGTCAGCGCCATATAGCATGCGTAACCCGACAATATGCTTAAGTGCCTGCTGGCTTACGCCCCCAAGTTGCAATGGCGAATGACACGTCACGTCAGGTATAAGTATAGTCGGAAAGCGAGGTGAATGATAGCACCGCGTAGAGAACCACCACAAGCGCTCTCCGGCCGATTGTATTCCTATCACGCCCCGAAAGTACATCTCATTAATTGCATTTCAGTATCAGAAGAGCCAGCTAAGTCAATGGGGAGAAAGAAGGAAAAAAAGACCCTATGGCTGCCAAAAGTCTTCGTAGGCCAAGAGGCCATCTACTTCATGGATGCTAGACACCGGGGAGATATGTATCATCTGCGAGCGGCGATGCAGTTGCCAGAGAGGGACTACTCGGTTGTTCTCTTCGAAGCAGACAATTCCCCGGGTAGCGAGCTCGGGCAAACTCAGGACTATCTGAGATGGGGAGCCAAGAAGAAGAATAAGAATGCCTTTTTCACTTCATGGGGCCAGTTTGGTTTCTCCGGTGATAGGCCCCAAGACCTGACGAACTGTAGCCTGGATGGTGAAGTTTACAACAATGCAGACGACCTCACTCAGGTTACCTTGTACACCTACGGCGAGTTCGACTCGACCGAACTCATAGAAGACGCCGCCAAGAAAGCCGGTGGTCTTCCCGAGAGCATCCCGAAAGGCATGTTTCTGCTTGAAGAGGAAACGAAAGCATATCTCGGGAAGTGTTTCGAAAAGCTATTCGAACCGGGAGACGGATGGAATATGACTCCCGATGATGAGAACAAGGCCACGATTCTCTTCCTAGATCGAGTTACTGGGAGCAAACCCGGTGGTGCCTATCCGGAACTTGACAGCGGAACTGCTATTACTACCCTCCGTGATATCGCTGGAAAGATTGAGCCTAACGGAAAGTGCGTCTGGAAAGTCATCTCGTCCGGGGATGCGAATGAAGCCAGTACGACTGGTATCGGGGAATACTGGATGAAGCTAAAGAAGATATTCGACGACATGAAGACGAAAGATGGAACCAGGAGGGACATCGACGCCTACTTCCTCCACTGGGCCTCTCAGGAGAACGAGAAGAAGCAATACTTCAAGATGGCCGTTGCGCTCAGGAGCGGCATGTTGGATCTACTCACTTTCTTGGGTATTCCGACCGTGTCGATCGGGCTGCGCAATATGGTAGGGGAGTACAGGCATGGCCTGCTGGCCGGAGACGGTTTCAAACGGGTGCACGCCCAATACGACAAACCACGTCATCGAACCACCGCTTACGTTCGAGACAAGAAAAAGCCGAACCGGGACCCTCCTATCGGCTCGCCGTACTGGGACGGCGATCTTCCCGGCGGCGCTTTTGGCACAGGCGGATTTACTCCGCGGAAACCCACTCCGAAAGAAATAAAATTGAACGACGAGGGGATGAAGGCTATGAGAAAAGAAGATCACGAGAAATTCTCTCCGTTTGATGAACATGTTCTGACGATCAGCGTGAGGCGTGCCTGCGAAGCATACTGTAAATGGCCCGCCTCGATCAGGAACGTCGAATGGGCCCCCTGGATCAAGGACGCTGTAAACACGGTACCGTTTCCTAGCGTTATAACCACTAGCATTGCGAGGTACTGCTATCTGAAAGAAGAGGAGGGTAAGGTGAAGCAGGCACTACGGCGTAGGGAAGATGCCGATCGAAACGCTGCCAATCGCATGAAGAGGCAGCTCACGGATCCCGACAAGTCAATTCAACTGACGGAGCGGCTGTTCGACAAGTTCTACAGTCGCCCACATAAGAAGGACTGGGATTACATCAGGAAGAAGGCACCGGCTTGAACTATTGAGTGGGATTTTATTCTTGGAAGGCAGCGATATTCCATTTTTTCGAACTGTCTCGGACGGCCGGTGGTTTTGGAGGTTTGACAGTTTTTCGCACGATATGATTGTACGTAGGCAACTTCGTCAGCATTCATATGATAGTTCAAGTCTACAATTCTACCCTTGAAACCCTCGTCCAGTTGTGAATTCAAGCAAAGATGGATAGAGCTGGGGTTTTCAAACCCCAAGAATCCTATAGCTTTCGGTTGCGGACCACCCTAAAAGTTAATACAGCAACCGTTCCTTGTAGCTTAACTTTGGCGTCGCTGTCCAAAGTGTATGATTCTTCTATGATACTGCCGAGAATTCTAGCCGAGCAAGGAACGATACGTTCCTTGTGCCTTCGTTTTAGTCCTTTCATCATGACACCGCCTCGGGAAAGCCCGGATAGTTGATAGGATCACCCCTAAATCCCATTGCATCCGGACAAAGTCACATGGTTCGGCGACCGTGATAGCAGCTAGAACGCTCCGTACAGAGCGACCCAAGCCATATCGCCTGCATTGGGCGCTCTATGGGCTCGTCTAGAATAAAACAGCATCGCGTTTGGCAAGATGGTGGTCAGCGAGAATATGTCAACCCCCTCGGCAAGCGCTCAAATTCGAGGCCCCGGGGAAGCGCCGGTAATGTTCTGCGGCTGACCGTTAATGACATCAACCATGTCGAGCCGACTCTTCAGATGCATACGACATCTCGATGTTGCTTTTTGGAAAGGATACGGGGCCCGCCATATAGGTTCTCAAACAGCGACATGCCGGCTTGCCTCTCCATGCCGCATCCTGCTGCTTATACCTGTAACCGCGCATCGTTCGACGTAGTTCTGCATTTCAGGTGACGCTCCGGTGGCATGGGCCTACTTCGGTGACCTGAATCTTGCAGACGCCCCTCAGCTGGCGCGACGGATATACTCCTCATCCCTCCCATTAGGTAACGAGAACACGGCCACCCTGATAGAAAGCCCGGAGACTCAATGAATTGAACGCCACGTAGCATACCGGGGGCGAGGGGTCTACGTTAGCTGTACGGAGGTAGTGTCGGTTGTAATGAAGCATCCACGCCGGTAGGTATATTGGAGTTGAACGGCCTGAACTGCAAGCAATCAGTTGGACGCCCGCTTTCCGTCCCACGCTGAGATCACACCCAAGGAGACTGGGTTCACCAGCGCTTCGAAACCATTTGTCAAGGAATAACGCAATCATGGCAAACAAACGGCACGATAGCGGAATTGGGGGCGAAGAATTGATCCGGAATAGAGTCAAGTGACCCCATTAAGGACTACAAGACGCGGGCGAGGCCTCGAAGGCGTGCTTTTGGCCCCCACGTCATGGAAACGATGCATTCCGATGCACGACACAAAATTGATACTGGTGAAGCGATTGATCAACAGGAAAACTAAAAGCTGCAAGCAATCAATAAGTTTGAATCGATCGGTTCGGTCAACTGCGCCGATCACTCGGTCTGGCCGAAGGCGGGCTTGGGATGAAAGCGAGGTTCGAATGAAGACAAGCTTGTGACGTTGAGGACGGATCCGGGATGAAATAGTTATACAGGACTGAAAGCGTTTACTAGCCGACTGATAGGTTCAAACCGATCGCTCCAATCAGCCACGCCGATCAATTCACGTTGCCCAGGCAATATTTACCTAACCTATCGTCAACCGTCGGCGATCTATTGGTCGGTAAGTCGGGGAGTCGGGAAATTGATTGAATACGGCATGTTCCTATAGGTGGTAGTAGGGTTGTCAACGACTGAGTCGGGGTTGGAGTCCTGGGATAGGATGGGCAATACGATGGTAACAGTAACCTAGTAGTAGAAAAAACACTAGACGAGTTGGAAATGAAGAACGTGAAGCGAAAAAGAATGGTTTCTGTACGAAGTACGCGTAGATAATACCGTCGCGAGAAGTAGGAATTCGAATAGGTACCTAGGCGGTATCGCTAATTACACGACAATTACCGTCCCCACTGACTGCCGGCTCATACCGCCTTCCGGATGCGCTACACTCAGTATTTTTTCAGGAAAAGTAACGGACGTAATGTAACCCAAACCCAGTTCCAAGACCTCTCCCTCAGCCAGACACCACATCGTCATTCCGCAACAGGGCATCAAACGAGTCGTGCTTCACCTGGTCCCCCTGGTACGTCTGGTAAACCGCCTCGGTCTCTACCGTGACCACCGTGATGGGACTAACCGCGTCAGGCGGGAACTTGTTTACCTTGGCCAGGCACAGCAGGAAGCTCAGATCTTGGACTTTAGTAATCAGGACCCAACCGTTGATGCTCCGCGGCAAGATCCGCAAGAGCAGGTAGTCGATCCCATCCTTCTGGTCAATCGTCGCCAGCACGTTAAACCGCAGGTTGCTCAGCATCCGGGGACCCGGCCCGTCGTAGTTCGCCATCAAGCAGTGGCGCCCCGGGTCCATGGGACCGAGCTCGATGCGGATGTCGAGCTCTGATAGCCTGTAGTCGCTGTATTCGTTGTTTTCGACGTGGATGCTGAAGATGAGGTCTTGTGCGAGGTTGTCGCCACTCGTTTGGATTTCGTTGTCCTCGTTTCCCTGGGAGTATACCGTGCAGTTATATTTGGGCGCATTAGCTACGTCGCCAAAGCCGGCCTCTACCCTGCTCGGCACGGCTGTAGATGAGGACAGGCTTGAGATGTGAAGAGGGATGGCACGGACATGGGGGCCAAGGTTGTTCTGGCTCACATGGGGCTCGACCTTGTATGCCTCGTGACGAGTCAGTTGTGAGGTCACGGAAAGCTCATCTTCTATTGTGGTCGCTGTAGTGTTCTCGCCGCCATCCTCCGCGTCATTCTCGTCCGCCTCAACAAGTGGCGTGATGCTTGAGGGCTCAGTGGACGTCAATATGCGAGGATTCTTTGGAGAGGAAGTGCCTCCGGCCCCAGGACCCATGGATGCGGAGACGTGTGGTTCTTCCTGGAGTTTGATGGTAAGGCTATAAATAGGGTCATTAAGTTGCATAGCCAACTGCGCTGAGTTGGCCGTGTTATCATCGAAGGGCCTCTCGTGATGCTTCCGGACCTCTTCATCTGACCACGCACGCAGAAGGCTCAGCTGCTGCTCAGCATAGTATGGGAGACGCAAGAGGCGAACATCATCCGTGCCGGACTCGGCCTTCGTGCTCCAAATGAACCAATTGTTCGGATCTGTCGGCTTCAGATGTATCACCTTCAAGGGCACTTTACGATCGGGATCTTTCTCTCTGTCGGCCTGCGAGATAGTGTATTGCTTCCGCACGTCAATGGCGATCTCGTCCTTTGTCAACTTCCAACCTGAAGCAAATCTTTGCTGGTGAGGCGGTTGGGTGAAGACCAATTCCTTGAATTCGGGCAGCCCTGGCTGGCGATCAGTTAGGCCCATCATAACGCCATCAATGACGATCTCATGGCGTAGCAGCGGCGCTTGGTCGATGGGCTCGTCAGACGTGATTTCTACCTTTAGGTCCGGGAACATAGAGACGAGGTCCGACCGTAGGTAAAAGCCATAGCGAGGGATTTGTGGAGTGTGCTTAGGCTGATGTGCTGGGTGATGGGTCAAATACGCATTGATGGCGGCTTTGATAGCAACTCTATCTCTGTCCTCTCCCGAATGGTTGGCCAAACTGAGAACACCGTCAATCATGGCGTCTACCCAGCTGGAATCAATGTGAAAGAACCGCAGACGCTCAGGCGGGACATGGGTCGGATCGCTGATCAGATAGTGCGCTGGCACCCCAGAGAGAAACATGCGGTCCAGCACGAATGCTAGCACAATCATCCAGTCTGTCGAGACCGGCGTGTTCGTCTCATCGTATACCGTCCCATCTGTGGCTTTTGCGAGATCCAGAGCGACCTGTATGGCCGTCTCCAGGTATTTATCTTTGATTTGTTTCGAATTATAATGCAACGAGGGATATTGGCGCCGGGTAAGCCGCGGTCGCTGCCAACGCTTTCGGGGAGGACCGATTCGGAAGTGAGGTGACGATACGTGGCCTGGCGCCCCGACGTGGAGGCCGCCAAGATGTTCTACAGTCTCTTTGAGGTCATTCAGTACGTCCGTCCGGCTACGATGACTCCCTGGGCCGCCGCTTGAGCGCACGGCTTCTATCTTCAACTCCTTCATTGTTTGAGTATGGATTGCAGTCCGTAGTCGGAATAAGGCAGCAGCAAAAGCTTGGTTGCCCACGGCCAGTGTCCGCCCCAGATTCCATGCGGATGAGTAGCTGATGTCCATTATTCCAACCTCGCGATCTAGGATTTGTAGGTCCTGGCCCGAGTTGGAGCATGCCTTAGCCACTGTCTTCGACGGCTCCACAACCGTTGGCGTTAAGGGGCCTCGGTACAGAGCGACCGTCTGCTCACCGGTCTGGGTGCGATACCTCAGCAGTGAGTAGCCGTCCCGAAGACGAGAAGCTATCCGTTGCTCTAGTTTTCCTCCTTTGTCGAGTGCCGTCATGACGGAATCCGGAGGTCGGAGAACACCTAGTGTACTGCCAATAGTGTCGAAGGCCTCGTGAACATTAACCATTCCCGGAGGCATAACTGTGTAGTTCCAGCTGTGGAGAGAGCACAGTGCCACGAAGTCCTTGGAGGTGGGCATACTTCCCATGTCTTCTACCCCCTCAATGGAGACTAGGTGAACGGACACCGACACGGGCGCGGTGTTGTCGAGTGGCCCAGACCGACTGCCGACAACGATCGAGAAGATACCGACCTCCTCAACGCCTGCCACAGCCATGCCCGCCGTGTTGATCTCACGAACATGGGAAAGGTACTTGTAGTGAGTTGTTTCGGGTTTGTTAGAATCTTGTCTCTTATTGTTGTCATCGTAGGTGGAGAACAAATTCTGGAACAGTTCCGGCTTCATGAAGATGAAATCTCCCCTTGCGTCACCCGCTTTCGACGACATATCATTGCTTATGGGACTTGCCACGTTTCTTATCTTCTTCAGTTCGTTCACTTCCATGTTGACGGCTAATGTACTCGTCTGCTTATAGCTCTTCCCATCCAGAGAGTTGTCTGCGAGCTTCAGCTCTTCAGTCGTGAAGGTAAAGAGCGCCAGCCACGGCACTTTGTTGCGTTTATCCTTATGTCCTCCTTTCTCTGAGGCCGGACTCCCCATCCTCTCCCACGGTAGATGCGGGTCGCTGAGAACAACATGAGGGAGGATGTGGTGGTCATCAGAGTATCCCGGAGGAGGATAGACGGAATAGACAGAGCCCGATGGAAGTGAGAACTGGGGCGCGTCGACAGAAAACTTCTGTTTAGAGACCAGCCGTAACGATGTCTCTTCCGTGGGCGCCTTGATGGTTTGTGTGGCCACTATCTCATGTTCTTCGCCAGCCTCCAGGCCAGGAGCCCAGTAGGAGTTGAGCTTCTCCTGTCCCGGGTCCAGAGACGTTGACGGAACCTCCTCGGCTGCCAGGAGGCCGCGGGCAACCTTGTGCAGTGCTGCGCTTCGCCGAGCATGGCGGAGCGTGAGGTATCGGGGCGAATTGATTGCGGTGCTCTTCCCAGGAGTAAAGATAGCCATGACTGGAGCAGTTTGTTAAAGTCTGAGCTTTTCGAACATCATTCAGAATCGACTAAAGCAAGCAGAGCCAACCTGGGCCTCAACTACTCTAGGATCCCTCCGTCTCAGAGTTTGCCCGTCGGACGTACGGCCAAGAGAGACGACCAGTATCGCTTTGATACCCTGCTGGCTGAATACCCTTGATTAGCCCCGGTGGATGCAACTTGCCTCTAAAGGAGCAAGCCAAGGACTATAAGATAGGGGTTGCTAAGTTCACACCCGGGCACCCACTCCTCCATGCTCCGAACGCATATCGAAAGAAGGATGTTAAGCCGTGCATGCATCTTGTCGATTCTCTAATGCAACATGACCATTGCGAAAAGAAACGGCCATTATCAAGACTCAGGATGTAACGTTATAGCTTCTCCGGTGCTCTGGTGCTTACTCATCCGCCATTTCGATTGATGCCGTGGGGGCCATGCAGGTCTCTCTGCCTGAAATAGCCGAAGGCGATGGGATGCAGTGAGCGTTGCGGGGAACCGGACGAATGCGTGGTCTCGACTGAAATGGTCCGGATGGGTCTATGTGACTTAAGGGTATCCCGGGATTGTGGAGGTCACATTGTGGCTCTATATGCATTCTGCTGATAGATCGGCGCTGAAAGCTAGGACTCTAGAGCCCAGCCTCCATCTAGGACGGAGAATCCTGCTGACGTTGCCATGCTGCCTATCAACCCTCCCTCAGCACTGGCCCCCAACATGGGGAGAATACGAGAGCCCTGCCGGCTGGACTGAGTCTACTTTTCGTCGCGCTTGTGCACAATTCAGAGAGCGCTTCAAGCGTTTTCACGTCGGCGACAGGATAGCAATATGTCGACGAGGCGGCTCGCCGGCATGTACTTGTGAGTATATTGGCGGGTTCTGTAGAGTATATAACCCTCTGCTTTCATATCTAGAAACTATACCATAATGTAGAGATCGTAGTACATCATCGAGCCTCGCAAATCACCAAGATAGATTCAACTATCAATTGTCCAGGATACCAAACCCAAACCATCACTATCTAGTCTTCCCTCAAAGAACCTCCATCATGCCTGGCTTCGCTTCTATCCTCAACCCAGCCCCAGGTGTCCCGAACAACAAGGCCATCCAGGTCTTCTACGGTGCCAGCAATGCTCAGCTCGCCATGGAGTTGCGCGATACAAGCACTTCAGATGATGGCGAAGTGGTTATCAGCTCCAAGGATACTGACCCAGCTGGCTTCATCGTCAACCCCTCTCAGCTTACAAGCACCAGCATGTCACACGTGAATGCCGTGTTCGGCTTCACGAAGCAGAAGGTAGTTAGCACCACCAAGATTGATGTTTCCCTCCTCAGTCCCGTCTTCGAAGTCCTGGCGTCCACCGATATCAAGAATACGACTATTGCCAGTTGCTCCTCTAAGGACAAGTCCTGGATCTACTACCTGAGGTAAGATACGCCCTGCAAGCGAAGCGCGATGTATGCGGGAGTTAACGGATCAACAGCGGAGCGGATGAGAGCAAGCTCAAGATCGTTCAACTCCAGGTAGGAGGAGGATCCACCACGTTGAAAGCCAGCGACATGCGGTACGGCACATCGCTAGCCGCATACTACGACACCAAGAGCAACAATCGTTATGTCATTTTCCAGCACAAGGTCAACTCCGGGGAGAACGGGGACATCAGGGAACTCTACGAGTACAAGGTCGACTCAGGCAGTGAGTGAACACCAACATTCCTACTCCGAACGCTCTTTGCTTTCTGACGCCTTATTGACATTATCCGTCAGGCGAGGAGATTTCAAACACAGGTGACGCCGCGAAGCTCACGTCCATCGCGACGGTCTACCACAGCGGCAAGACCTACCTGTACTACACGGACAACGACTACGAGCTCAGGGTCATCACCAAGGAGAACGGCAACTGGGGTTCCTCGTCCGGCGTGTCTGATTCCGACACGGTCAGCTCCTCCAGCCAGATAACCGCTATTTCTTCCGGCGACGCTAACCATCTCTTCTACACCAATTCGAGCAATTCGACCACGCATCTCAGGCTGCCATATGCATAGGTGATATGGGGGGAAAGGGTTTGGATAGTATTGGAGACCCTATCTCTCGTTGATGCTTCTATGTCTAGATAGTAAGCGCGCAGGGCTTGATGAATATGACCCTTGGGCTATTAGTTAGGAGGTATCTAGTAGTCTACCCATCGCGGTTCGTAGTATCAATTCACTCACGCTCTTTTATACTTTGAAGTCCTGATCATGTAGCTTGATTACTATTACTGTGCTGCTATTGTCCTTAAATCATCTAGTCGACAATTTGCCGAAATAAATTCTTGACGTCGGCGACCTTCGGCGTGTAGTGAGAAAATAACGAGTGGCTCTTCTACATCTGCCCTTCTACACTACAGTAGTAAGGAGAGCTGGATACTGAGTTACCGTATAAGGCATGCATATGTGAGTCGATTTTCATGACTGTCTGCCATCAGACCAAGAGGAAAGATCGAGGAGTCCAGGACTTAATAGTCATTGAATTCTGCCATTTAACTATTCGGCATTGAGTCTATAAAGACCTAGCACTCGTATACTCTAGATAGATAATCACCTCAGTGTAAGCCTCTCATTATCCGGCTTCTGCTGCATCATAGGCCTTCTCAGCTGAACAAACCCTTCAACGGCAGTATAAGGGGCCGGCTGGAATCCAGGAGCGGCCAAGTTCCCCTTCTTCTCGATCCCGAAAGCATTGAAGAACGGCTGCCCCTCTGTCCCCTCGTCATAGGGCTGCAGCCAGTTCCACTCTTCCCCGCTCAGCCCAGGCAGAGCCACGTTGCGTCCCGGGCGCTGCTTCGCGTTAGCCAGCGTCAGCTTATCGTCGGAGACGTATTTCCCCACGTCGGCCGTGACTGTCATTGGCCCCGAGTGGAAGAACGTTATGAGATTGTCCATAGCGGCCTGCCAAGTCCAAGCAGGCAGCTGCAGCGCCTTGGCGGGTAGGAAAGAGGAGTACCCGTGCACAGCGGTAAAAGGGTCTACGATTGCACTAAAGGGGTGCAAGGCCGCATTGTGGAGGTCGGAGAAGTCACCTTCATCGATACTTTTGCTGTCGTCCTTGGGGTCGACAGGTGAGTACCAGTAGGGCTTCAATGTTGGGTATGTGTCCTTCGTCAGGGGCCGCAGGTTGCGGAACGGAGGGTCCACCTTGTCGCCCATGAAATAGGTGTAGAAGATGTCGTAGTCGGGTTCTCCGTCATCGTTTGGTTTGGGGTCGTCAAAGTAACCGACTAGTCCATCGTACTCTCGCTCCTTGTCACCAAGTTTGACGTGAAATACGTATGAATGATCGCCCTTTGGATCATCCTTGTCAATGAGCACCCTCTCCGGAGGCGGTGCTCCATCGCTGCGTGTGCTTTGGTTGCTTAATGGGGGGCCTGCAAGTTCTAATGACCACCCCATGTTAACCAACGCAAGCGGCTTTCCGACAGTGCAGCCCAGGAACTGAGCGTAGGCGTCTGGCGCGGGTGGCAAGCTATCAAGTGCGGTCGTGAGCATGGTCCAGACGCCTGTGAGGTAGCCCGGCTTTTTGAGCCATGAGATCAGCGCGTCAAGACGGAGGGATTCTGTCGTTGTAATGGTCTTATCTGGCTCGAAAGGTGACCATTTAGGTTCTGCCAAAACGCCGTCTGGCCCACCGATTCGCACTTCGCCGTAAAATGTGCCATCTTGTAGGAAGAGCTGGATCCCGTAGTCGGCGTAATTGACTACGATCCAGCCCCAGATTGGATTTTCCCACTCAGTTGCAGGGCGCCAAGGTGCCTGAGTGGACTTGGCCGGCACAATAAAGTTACCGTTGAGGCGTGCTGGCTGATTGATCTGTGGAGGCAGCTGAATAAACTCACAAGTAGAGCCTTTTTGGGGTTGAACAGTGTTGGCGACAAGAGCGACGTTCTGGGTGATAGTCTGCGGCTCGTAGAAGTCACTGATACATGGGAAGAGGGGTGGTGGGGGGAGATTGTGCGGCTGTGGCTTCGGGTCGATGGCTACGATGGCTTGGCCAAACTTGTCTATAATGTTGAGTTTTCTGAATCTGTTTTGTTGAGTGTTAGCATTGCGACGAGATGTTTGATCGGGGGGAAACGGGATGATACGTACGCTATCTGCCCATGCGTAGCAGGTTTGAAAGGGCTGAATGCTGCGTTGGTGAAGTTTGTCATGGATGCGTACGGGGTAAAACCAGAGTTCCCCTCGATAAGTTCAATGTGGTTCTTCGTGAGACCCGCCGTATCAAACTCCGCCGCCTTGACAGCAACAACCTTCACACCATCTTCAGTCAACTCCTTATTCTCGGGCTTTATATGCGTGCCCATGCTGAGAGTGAGGAGTCCCTCGGTAAGCCCTGATAGCGGACAGGAGAGGTAGGATAGAGCGTCAATGTTGTTCAATAGCTCCTCGCGATCTTTCTTTTTAAGATAGTGCTCTAAGATTTTTGGCGGCGTATCCGAAAAGAGTTGGGTTACCTTGCTTTGAAGGGAGAAGCTTGGCTGTGGAAGAATAAGCACTCTCCCAGAGAGAATGCGTGTATCATGAGGCTTATTAAGGTCCCCGAGCTTCTCCCACAAGGGCTTACCGGATGAATCAATGCCGTATCGGACCCTTTTGTTGTCTGAAAGCCTCACGGCCTGCTCGTCTAAAACCCAGAAGTCATAGGGGATATGAGTGTACTCGATCTCCCATTCAACGTACAGCGGGAACCACGGCTGTCGCTCACCCCAATAATCCCGAGACGGATTCTCTTCAGTGCCCTTCTCATGGAACTGGGGATATGCATGGTGAAAAGGAGGTTTCTCTGGGGGTTGCCGGACAGGTTGCAAAGAGTAAAACTCTGCAAGGAGAACTCTGGCTGCGAACATTGGGAGCGCATTCTGGACTGCCGAGATCAGCCTGAACAAAGCATCCGGAGGGCTGGATAATTCAACAGTCTGCGCGGGAAGCCGGACGGAGACGTTCTTAGAAAAGTCCGAAGGCCATCCTGACTCAACGCCCCCGATAAGGACTGTTGGGTCCTTGGCTCTATAATAAAAGGGGAGGACTCCCGTCTTTGCACCAGCTAGGAGACCGTCGGCAGCAGAGACTTTCTCCTTTAGTCGTTTCTCCAACTTTTTTATACATTTCTTGAGATTTTCAAGACGGTGAGAGATATCGTCAGCATCGTCCTTGGTCGTCTTATTACCGTCTGCTTTGTTTGCAACGGTGCTGACAAATTTCCACCATGTCGAAAACATGTCCCAGCGCCACTGATCAGCCAGGCGATTGGAGGCATCCAGCACGAGTTGTATCTCGTTGATCTCATTCAGAGCATCAATCGCCGCATCGGGGGGCTTGGTGGGCTGCCCCTTCTTATCCTCCCCACCGATGAAGAAGTGCACGCCACCTTTCGAGCGGGAGAAGTTCCAGTTGTAGACTGTATCCTTGGCTTCGCGCTGGCCCTCGACGCCATCATCACGCGCATGCAGCAGGGAATCTATGGCCAGGATGTCTTCCTCTAGTCGCGCTATAAGGCCCTCTTCGTGGCCTTCTCGCGCCGTGCAATAAGCGATCAATGAATCCATAGGCGATGTGCCTACCGAGACAGAAGGGACTTTCTGATCTTGAACTTGTTGGGCGAATTTATCTGCCGGGACAGATGCTGGCTTGTTCTCGTGATCCCACTTAACATCATACATAGCGCCATGTAGACAGAGTCGAGCAGGGTCTGACGATTTAAGCCAAGTATTTGTCTCCTCTGGTATGCCGCTGTCGACGAGGGTCATAAACATAGCCTCCAAACGCTCCGCATGAGTGTACCGCTTGCTCTCATCCCAAAGAGGATCACTAGACTTGTCCGAGTGCCAGCCGAAGAGATAATAGCTTGCAGTGGCCTTATCTAGATAGCAAGTCTCCCCATTTGAGTCTTTGTATTCAAAGTTGTCCAAGATGCTGAAAACGTTGGTATTGTGCATTTGGAAGTCGGCAAAGAGCTGGTTGCCACTACGGAGCAAGGTGATATCCGCGCGCTTTGCATTAATCGGCTCGGACCATTCTTCTAATGGTGTCTTCCTGCCAATAAACACCTCGGCTTGCTCCACGATGGCTTCCTTGTCTCCTTCACCAGCAACGCCAACAACGAACGGTGAGACGTCCACCTCAACGTCATAGTTGAGTGGGATGTCGTCTAGCGTCCAGCGGTAGTCGCTTTCAATGACCCAGGCTTGATATTCTTTGAATTTGGACTTCACTTTCTGGTCGATGCTATCCAGATCTAGTTTGCGAACTACAATCCACCTGGTTGGTGGCGCAAGGAACTCGGGGGTTGCCGTATCCCCATCCTTCGGATCGACCTTGACTTGACGTGCAGGAAGCCCTCGCCTGAGACGCTCGTCGGCGTGACGCTCTTTTGATACTGAATCTGCCGCTGACACGCCGGAACGGTAGAGTTGAGGCAGAATCCAATGGAGGTAGACGCCGTGGCGATTGCGGCGAGGCGCATACGTCCTCGACCCGAGGTCGGTCATGCGCGAGTTTGTCTTGGCCGGAGCAGCATTATGAAGATCGGCATGGTTCAGCACATCGCTTTGCACGACAAAATTGTCTAGGCGGAGGAAGGTATAATTGGGCTGCGTGATGGGGATAATTCGGGCGCCTTTGTCGTCATCTTCTCCCGTGCCACATACGGCCGGGTTGAGACAAAATGCCTGAAGCTGGACTGGCACAAGAAGGACACGACTGTCGGCCATGACTTGTAGTAGAGTCTGGAGTTTAACTCACAGTGACCTACCCTCGAGCTCAGCGGATAAGACGTAAAGGCAATAAGTGGCAGGACACTGGGGTATGGCATCTCTGGAAGGGGGAGGGGAGAGGTATCCAGAATGTGGCCTCATCTTCGAACAATGTTGACCCTCTCTAGTTTGTCCCCTTCGTCGATACGTAGGTCTTTTCTTGGCCTCCTTGTTTATCCCCGGCCGGTTTCTTCCTTCACGTTACATAACACACTGCAGTCCAAATGCGCCAACCCCACGCATGCCAGAGGAGCTGAGCCCGAGAGTCAAGCCGCCAGGACGCCGACCAACGTTGGAATGATTGCTTCTGACTCCACCAGGTTGTTTCGGTGTGCTGTTTACGTGTGGTCCTACATGCTATAGATTGGCCTCGCCCATCATAGATATGGACGTATTGTATGTATGCGTGCAGGGATGTCTGAGCACATGCTATAGAGTCGTCCCGCCGCCTGCGGGCCGCAGTTATAGCCCGACCCCTTCGAGATTGAACCTTGTCGTCTTTTCGGCACGCCCCCTCCTTTTACTTCCACAAGGGGAGTGTGGGGGTTGGGGGCTATGCGTCTTAGAGATGTTCCATTCGAGTTGGAACTACATAGCTACATCGGTGATGTCTACTCGGATTAGATACTTGGGCTGTTGGCTGCAGAACCTTCATGTAGAGTTAGGATGGCTTACCAATCTAAGTACTGCCTATCTCGGCAGAACCGTCCAATGACGATCAAGTCATGGAATCCTGCCTCCCTCACACAATTCAGGGAGGCAAGCGGCCCCCGAGCATCTTCGCGGCACCCTGAGCTTGGGCTATCGCGAAATATCCAGAAACAAACCACAGTCCAGTGCCCAAGTTCGCCTATCTAGGGCAGGACATTGCTTTCACCATGGCTGATCTCACGACGTCTCAACGACGGTCAAGTGGTGTCGTTCCTGTGGGTAGAGGCGCCGTGCCCAGTGCAGAGATCCCCTCGGGCGACCCCAGCAAGTATTACATTTACTCGAGCAAGGCCGGAAAGACATCAGATGTAAACACCAAAGTCCTGTCTCAAGATGAGGTCAATCTGGACAACTTCCTGAACCAGCTGCCGGACCATGGAATCATAGTCAACAAACCAGCGTGGGGCCAGAGGGCAGAGCTGGATGCGAGCGACAAATGGCAGAAGTGGATGTTCAACTGGGACACCAACTGCATCATCTCTATCACCGTCGATAACACTACGGACATGAACATCCAGGCCTTCATGATAGAATTGAACAAGCCATGGAACTTGGTGTTTGTTTCCAGCCTTGCCACACTTTACTTCTCTTTTGGAATCACCGATATAATTCCCGTTCCCGGTATCAGGAAAGATGGCTCATGCTTATTCTTCGGAATGGACCCCGTCAAGTCCGATCACATTACCATGTCAGTGGGGGACGTATTTGCTTTGGCCAACCTGAGTGATGCCGCCAAACGCCTCCCTGATAGCGTAACCAAATTAGCAGCGCGGCTCGAGCCAAAAACAACTAGAAACGAGAGAGACGCCTTCTGGTTTGCCCCTGACGAACTCTGGACGGCCGTGAGATTCCAGTTTAATATTGATAAAGCAGACCAGGTTCTAGCCATCTTGGATGGCAAGATACCCGATCTCAAGTTCACCAGTGCCAAACTTATCTGCAAGAAGGAGATGGTGTTAGCCGATACAGATGAAGGACGCGAAACCCTGTCAATCGGTGGCATAGCCTTCGAGATCAAGTGTTCGATCACACCCAAAGGCAAAAGTAGCATTGACATGATCCTTGCATTGGAGGTCACCGAAGATGAGCTCGATCTCACATTCAACGTGGGAGACCCTTTGCATGACGGCACTTTCACGGATATTATTAGCTGGCTCCTTGGCCTACTGCCTGATGGCTCAGGAGTGGATGGGATCCAGAACATGCTCGAGCAGGATAATATCTTCACGGACTATATCCACCTCCGTCGACTTAAGATAGCCCTAGACATAGTAAAAGGCTCTCCGTCGTTTTCAAGTGTCATGGTGGACATCGAAGTATCTGGCAAGTTTGGCAGTGGCGGCAAGACACAGAGGGCCCCATTTCTGGTGACATACAACTGGAACATTGATGGGGGCCCGCTGGGGTCCATCACCGGAGGCTTTTGGAACTGTGAGTTTAACCGCGGCACAACCTTTTTCGCTTCATTCAGCCTTTAACCTCTGATCAAGGGTACGACTCCTCGCCAGAGCGAGTCCTCGCTTTTCAATACGAGGACTTCTCCAGCCTACAGCCAATCACACCTGACCCTTTGAAGGTGCTCGATTTGGTAACTCTGATTCCCGGCGTCAAAGAAATCCCGAACATACCCGATACCGTGCCAACGGAAATCTCCAGAGCCGGCATCTATTTATCACAGGATACCTTTGCCGTGGGGGCATCTATCGAATCCAAGAATCACAGGCGAGGAGATGAATCTGACAAAGTACCCAGGATTGACCTGGGCAAGATCGATCTCGACGCGTCGTTCAGCTGGGGGAGTAGCAGCAACTTTACTCTTCAACTTGCATTCATCACCACGCTAGTTCCGAGCGAGGACTCTGAGCAGAAGGAGACCGCGTATCTGATCGGTGACGTTATATATGATTCGTCCTTGGGCTGGCAGCTAGAGGCTGAGCTTGACGGCTTGTATGCTTCCACCCTATGCGAATTCTTTGATAAGAAATCAGCCGATCATGTCATGCCCCTGCTTGACTCGCTTAGAATAGCCAAAATGCACATATTGTACCAATATGAAAAGGCGAGTACGGGAGGACGCTCTATTGGCAGTTCCTTCGACTTTACGGGTGCCATACTCGTCGCAAACCTCGAATTAGATCTCAACTTCCACTTTGATAATATCAAAGGATGGAAGTTCACAGCCGACCTGAAAGCTGCGGATGACAAGACCACGCTCGGTGATATCCTGGCAACCATGCTGGGTAACAATGATCTCGACCTGCCACCTTTTCTGGCTGATACTCCTTTCAACGGCGACAAGGAGTCTGGCAACACGATCTATCTAGAAGTTCAGAAGAGCGATGCTGGGTTCCACTTCCTTACCAACATAGTGTTCAAGCCGATCGAAGTGGTCTTCGCCCAATTCCACTCCAAGAAGTGGCCGACCACGACCCCGTCTAAGCGGCTCGTCAAGGCCGGCATAATGGCGCTACCGTCGATTCCGATTCCGTTGATCGGCGACTTGACTCAGCCATTCGATGAAATGTATCTCATCTGGGTACAAGACGCCGCGAACCTGCCCAAAAGCCAACAGGCAGAGCCAGGGTTGACTGTGACTGAGATTGAGGACCTCAACAAGTCACTGGGTAAACACCCACTAGCCTATTCGAACAAGTCCAAAGATCCCAAAAATGCCGACGTAGTTATCACCACAGGAGCGCACTTCTGCATCGTACTCAAGGACCGTAACAATACCCGCACACTGGTATTAGACTACAACTTCAAGAAGGCCCAGTCACAGCCAAAGAAGAAGGCCTCTGCTACGGAAGAGCAAGCGGTCGAGGGGCTGAAGAAGGCAGGAAAGCAGCCCGACTCGGACGGCAGTAGCTCCTCTGCGCCCTTCAAGAAGAAGGCTGGGCCACTGTCGATCAGCAACCTAGGTCTCAAATACGCCGACAACAAGCTGCACATCATCTTCACGGCTACAATGGAGCTGGGCCCCGTTGGCCTGTCCCTTATTGGATTTAGCCTCGGTGTCAACCTGAAAGTGCTCAAGAAGCCGGAGCTGTCTGATATCAGCGTCACTCTTGAGGGCCTCTCCGTTGCCTTTGAGCGGCCCCCTCTTACCATCGCCGGTATTATCCGACATAGCAAGGACTCGGGTCTCGAGTACTACGCCGGCGGTCTGATTATCGGGTGGGTGCCCTACCAAGTACAAGCAGCAGGGTTCTACGGAAGTGTCACCCCAGATAAGGGCCAGTCTTTTGTGTCAGTATTCGTCTTCGCGCGGTTGGACGGGCCACTCGTTGAACTGGAGTTCGCCGAAATATCCGGCGTGACGGGCGGATTTGGATACAATTCCGACGTCCACGTCCCAACGGCGGACCAGATTGTCAATTTCCCATTTATTAAGCAGGCTTCGCCCGACGACGCCAAGGATAGCGCGATGGATACACTGAAGAAGCTTACGGATCCCGGAGAAGGCGGCTGGTTCAGTCCTCTGAACGGGACGTACTGGGCCGCGGTAGGGATGAAGATAGATGCATTCCAGTTAATTGCCCTTGACGCTGTAGTAGTGGTGCAGTTCGGGGAGGCAATCAAACTAGGCATTTTCGCTGTCGCGTCGGTCGATATCCCAAATCCGAATTCCCCGATGAAGTTTGCACATGCCGAGCTCGGTATCGCAGTCGTTGTGGACTTTTCGTACGGAGTATTAAAAGCGGAGGCGCAGCTCAGCCCGAACTCGTACATCCTCCACCCAAGTTGCCATTTGACAGGGGGATTTGCTTTATACTACTGGTTTGAGGCGCCGCATGCAGATCATAGCAAAGTCGGGGACTTTGTATTTAGCATGGGGGGATACCATCCGGCGTACGAGGTGCTTCAGGGGTATCCCAACCCACCAAGGCTGGGAATTAGCTGGAGCCTCGGTGGTGGACTGAGTATCACCGGAGGGGCGTATTTTGCTATCACGCCAAAGGCCTGTATGGGAGGTGGCAGGCTACATGCTGCTCTCCACGCGGGTCCGCTTGAGGCATGGTTTGATGCTTTTGCAGACTTCTTGATCAACTACGAGCCGTTTCACTTCCTTGCGGAGATTGGAATTGACGTGGGTGTTCGATTCAATATCGACGTGTGGTTCGTACACACCCACATCTCCGTTGATGTTGGGGCCGACCTCACAATGTGGGGACCACCTCTTGCTGGACGTGTGCATATCAACCTCAAGGTTGTCAAGTTTGACATGAACTTCGGCGATGCTGGGAAAAATATTGATCCCATATCACTGCTTGAGTTCTATCAGCTCGTACTACAGGCCGACATGAGTGGAAACAGGCTTCAGGCGGAAAAGAGAACCATGGCCGCCCCCCAAGTTATTGAACTGGAGGAGACGGAGGTGGAAAGCGGAAAGTCACCGCTCGACATGCCTCAAGACGAGGGGCACACTTTTCTGGCCGAGTCTGGCCTGATGAACGGCGACGATAAGCCAACGCGTAAGCACAACCAAGCCTGGTTAGTGCGTGGCGGCAGCTTCGTTTGCGTCCTTGGCTGTAAGATGGCCATCCAGAGCGCCAACGTGGAAGGAGACGCGAACTGTTCCGTCGCCAGCAACAAGACTATTTACGCAAAGCCAATGAAGCTGACAAGGCAGACATCTGGGTTAGACTCAGTCCTAGAAATATCCATTACCAGAGAAGATGGGGAGGCTATCGAGGGCTGGAAAATGGAGAAGGTCATGAAGTCTCTTCCGGATGGACTGTGGGGTGAATGTGAGTCTCATCTGCTTGCTTGAAACCAGATCGAACAATTACTGAACAGATCGCTCCTTTACGCAGACGATTCTAGTTCGGACCCTTTAAAGAACGGTAACAACATTCCCGACCTGCTGTCCTCCTCCAGCGGCACCACGGAGCTTCTAGCCGGCGTCCGCCTAACCGCTCCGCCGCCGAAAAAGTCTGAGGACCCTTATCCAGTATTTGACATCGTCGATGCTGAGCTTGTCACGCTATTTGCCGATAAACCATTTCCCAAGCCGGAAAAATCAAGGGAGAACTGGAAGCCCGATGAGGTTCTAGAGGGTAGGGCGCAATGGGAGATTGTGCGAAAAAAGTGGGCGTGGCCGGACTGGAGCCAAGATGGAAGGGAAGTCCAGGAAGAGTTTGTCGGTGGCTGGGCGGCGACACTGGGGTGGGATAAGGGATTGAGTAAGTGGGCGAATATGCCGAAGGGTATAAAAGATCAATTTGATGACTTGTATGTCGCGGCACCATTGATCACGGTTTGAAGGGAGACATGTCGTCGACAAGTCCCTGGTTGAATGTCTCAGGAAAGTGGAAGGAAAGGAATATCTCGATAAGTACATAGGTGATTACTACATATGCATCTATCCAAAGTATGTATCTATAGGTAAATGATACAGTGTGTTTCTGATGGCTGTGACCAGATCACACTGTTGCTGCCAAGCTGACTCCACCTGAAATGTGGGGACCTCCCAGGTCCATCCGCCTCCAAACCCGAATGGTGGAAACAGGTGTTCAATTGACAATTGACACTTCGTCAACTGCACACAAGCCGCAGCCTCGTCGTTTGTGCCGTCAGTTCGATGAATTGAGCTAGTTGACCCTGCTCCTCCACCACTCACTCGACCGCCATGCGATTCCTTCATTCCGTCGTCACGCCCCTGCTGCTCCTGGCTGCTGGCACAGCTCAGGCCGCTTCATCGTGGGCATTCGACGATGCGACCGTTCAAGTGAACGCCAAGAAGGGAGCCGGCGCCAAGGAGAAGTACGTAACTCCCTTTTCGACACCGTATCTACGCCATACTTTCTAGACTCATACACGCGGAACAACATCTGAAGCGAAGGAGAGTGACCAACGGCTAACCCGATCAACGCAGGTTCTCCGAGGCGCAACCTCTATCCCAGCCCGTAGCTATCGCCGCTTCCGAGAGCTTCAAAGTCCTGCTTGTAGCCAAGGACGGCGGCAAGGGCAAGCGGCCGCATCAAGCATTCGTTGTCTTGCAGGATGAGCTCTCAGGCCTCGAGGCACCATTTCCCATGACGGTGAAGGAGAATGGCAAGGCTGTTGTTGACATTGTACGTTATCCTATCCAGAGGCGCATGCGCTACCTGCTCGCCAAATAATAGCAGTCATTTAACAAGTTAACCTCTCGCAGAAATATGCCGACCTCCCCATTCAACTCGCTGCCTCGACCGCCCCCCTCAAAGCGTCCGTGGTGCTGGCATCCTTCGGATCGTCTCAAGGATTGAACAAACCAGTCTTCTCCGTGTCTCTCAAAGCTGACCCCAGCACAACGCCCATCACCTACGAGAAGCCCCTGCGCTATGGCAAACGCGAAGAGATCCACCACATCTTCCGCGCCGACCCAAAGAACCCGCCAAAGATCATCTCCGCCGTCTTCAGCCTGGCCGTGCTAGCCACCGTGCCCGCCTTATTCATCGGTGTACGTTCTTTACTCTAAACCCTCTAAGCTGTATTCTCCATGACGCAAATGAACAAAGCTAACACAAAATAAACAGTGGCTCACCCTAGGCGCCAACGTCTCCCACCTACAGCTCGCCCTCCGCGATGCCCCCATCGCCCACAGCGTCTTCTTCGGCTCGCTCGTAGCCCTCGAGGGCGTCTTCTACCTATACTACGTAAACTGGTCCCTCTTCCAGGTCCTCCCCGCCATCGGCCTCATCGGCACCGCCACCTTCCTAAGCGGCACGAAAGCCCTAGGCGAGGTGCAAAGCCGGCGACTAGCAGGAGA
Organism: Xylaria intraflava; assembly: GCA_022385655.1. Classification (NCBI taxonomy): domain Eukaryota; kingdom Fungi; phylum Ascomycota; class Sordariomycetes; order Xylariales; family Xylariaceae; genus Xylaria; species Xylaria intraflava. The sequence goes on along the minus strand of MU279883.1, from coordinate 29,623 downwards.
TAGGTGATTGAAAAAACCAACAACAACAGACCCCATCATTTGAACGAAGTCTCACCCGGCGGATAGATCTTCGTAAGTGTAAAGTAAAAAATAGCCAGAAAGGGGGGAGAGGAAACGGAAACGGGAAAAAAATGGAGGGGAAAAAGGTGTAACCCCCTATTTCATATTTGCGCTGGGTTCAACGGCTCTCATTACTTGGCAGCCAGCTAGTCTAGCTGGCTACAACGTTTGGCCTTATTCTGATTACTCCCGCGATGCCGTGAGGTCAGGGCGGGTGTGGGTACGAGATAGGCATCCGAGATAGACTAGAAGAATACACCTATACCAACCAATGCTCAAATCACGAATCTCAATCGCCTTCAAGTTTTTTCGGGTTCTCTTATACAGGGCATAAAGTCAATTATTCTGAATAATACCCATCAAGCATCTATACCAAGTTAATATCCAGCATAAAAAGCCTCGTCAGTACCGTTATCATAATAATCGTAGTAAGGAGTCGTTATTCCCGAAGGAAACATTTCGCACTATAAGACCCATACATCAATGCCTCACCACCAACACAGACAAACAAACCAAGCCACAAAGAAACACAATGACGCGAACAACACGACACCAAGCAAAAAAAAAACCTAATTCACACATTCGTATACTTCCCCAAACCCACGTCCCCCTTCATGAAACACAGGTTTGTTCGTCTTCCCCGATCTTTCATGCTTGTCTCTGTTTGTTTGAATAACGTATTTTTTTTCCATCTGTCTAATTAAACCTCTTCCCTTCCCCTTTCATTCCCCCCGGGGACCGATTCATTAAGTATTAGTCTATCGTACATGCATATAACTAAGAATGCGTGAATGGATGAATGAATAGATGGATAGACGGACGGATGAAGGGTGCTTCCTCGCCAAAAAAAAAAAAAAAATAGCAAGAAACCCCATTCCGCCCTAAATACCGCGGTCCATCTATTGCGCTTTCTTCCCTGCCGCCGCGGTCTTCGCTTCTTCGGCTTTCCTCTTGTTCTCGGCTTGTTTTTCTAGGGGTATCGTGAGACAGTTGATGCCGAGGAAGTTGCATATACTTGTTGTCACGAGGTATGCCCAGCGGAAGTATACGACGAGGGCGAAGATGAAATAGGCCCAGAGGTACTGGTGCTCGCGGTGCGCCGAGATGGCGGGGAAGCCGAACCGCGGGAGGTTGCCGATCACGGCGCCGCCGACGAGGGGGAGCAGCATGACGGTCCAGTAGGGGAAGGGCTGGCGGGTGAGGTGGGCGAGGATCATCTTCGTCGTCATGCGTCCGAAGACGAAGGACATGGTGAGGCAGAACAGCACTAGGTGGTTCTCGCGCATCAGCGTCGAGTGTGGCGAGTAGAGCCAAGCGCCGATGGAGAATGTGTAGACGGCCATGGGAATCCATTCTAGGAAGACGGGCAGGACTGGAAGCTTATTTCGCCGCCGTGCCTTGACGACGTTCACCACGCAGAAAGGCATGTGACCAAATACTAGGGAACCGACGATCACGAGGATCCAGATGTCACGGATTGAATGGTCCCCGACGAGGTGGTCGTAGCCAAGCAGATTCTTTTGCCCAACGAGATCGACGATTCGCTCAGTCCAGATCCCGGGCCCGTAGATCCCCGAGAGCGCCATGACACTGCATGCAATCAATATGCCCTCGGTGGGACCATTGACATAGCCAAGGTATAAGGTGTGGGTATGGTAGGTCTCCCACGTGGAGAAGAACATGGCAAGACAGGGGCAAAGAGCCGTGAAGACGCCTGATTTCGAAGTTCCCAACGCCATCGCGGCGGTCTCCAACAAGCTGGCCAATGTACAGTTCAGTGAGTCGATGCCGTGATCGAAGAGTTCACCCAACCCGCTCGACGTCCCCGTTCGTCTTGCTTGTTTTCCATCAACATTATCCATCGTCTGGTACATGAAAAGGCCGAAGGCGAAGCTTAGGTATAGCCATGATGGGCCCTAGTGTTGGGAACCAAGCTGTTAGCTAGGCCAGGGAGTGGGAATAGATCATCAAGTAGGTCATCGTACCGGCCCAACGAGATCTGGCATTACCAGTACCAGCAGCCCAACGTTTGCGAGAATGAAGCAGAACCCTAGGAGGGTCACCATATTAGGGGCTAGCCATAATGGCAGCAATTCGACAAAGGCATTCCACTACCATAGTTGTTCAGTACTCGCTCGTTACTCGTCACCAGGGCTCTCGCGGTCAGGCAGCACACGTACGTAGGGTCGAAGGATGTAGTTGGATACGGGTGATTTATCGACGGCCGAGTACTTGTAAGATCGAAGGTGGATGAGCGCATCATCGGATATACAATCGGCCACGGCCTTCTCTATGATATAGAGGCAATGTTAGCCTCACCGTGGTTACAGTATGACAAAGTCATGTGTGGTTCCGTCACAGACACACGAGATGGATAGGCTCTTACTGCCACGTGAAGCCATACTACCGGAGTTCAACGTCTCTCTCGTAGTTCGCTCTATAGTAGGTATTCACTTGAGATTCACCACTTTAAGGGAGCTTACAGCTAGCCAGCTAGCTAGCCTGGATGCACCTCGTCAAGGCAAGAAAGAGATCGTCGGGTGATGTTATAAGATCGAAAGTGCGGATATCGGGAACGAATGGCGAGGATCGAATGCTTTACATTGGGCGGTCGTCAGCGGCAATTCACGGAGGTCGTAAGAGACCGTCGCTGCGAGTCTATACAAGCGCAGGCGCGTGGAAGCAAAAGTCAACAGGCTGAGTAACAAGAACGAGAAGAAAGTTGTGGTGGGGCGACAGTAGAAATGGTCGGCCTCCAACTTATCTGCGCTAGAATCCGGATAACCGTCTGGGCGACCCACACGTCTTCTATTCCGTTCGGCAAACGGCAAGCCAATGCCGTACACAGATTGTCTATCGACGGGCTATTCGGTATTTCGCACCGGACAACACCACGTGCAGATTCGATAGGCGCCTCTCTACCCGAATAGAATTGCTAAACTTGGCATCTCAGCCAGTGGATCTAGATACTCAGGATGTACCAGTGATATACGTATAACTCTTATGTGGGAAGTTATACGTATCACTGATAGCCCGAGACATACACTCGAAGTTATACGGAATATAGAGATCTTACATAAGCCGATTCGCGACGGATCGTTGCATTTCAGGCCAATAACAGGCAAGGACGCCTCAGTTAGTCGATTAGGTAGGTAACTGCCTATTTATGTTGTTCTCCGGTTCTACCTATGTTGACAGGGAAACAGCGACACGGTTTCTGGAGATGAACACAACCCACACGGACATTTCCCCCTTCACCCTCTCCTCTTTCACAACACTGCAGTTGAGCCATCCTCACCCTACCTCCTACATACATCGTACAAGACAATCCTTTACCCGTACACTTATACTCCCATGTCCTTGCTACTGCTCTCACGCCAATCGAATTTGACCCCAGTTACGCGTCCCAAGCACGCCGATGATGGCATTCTCGGATATGTTTGACAACAAACCTCAACGCACGCCGGCCTAGGTTTATATCCCTCTATCCAAAGCCTCTATTAGCAAGATGGAACATCTTAGCTGCAGCGAGTAACCCCTAACATGCTCCGAGGAGACTGGTACGGTTATCCAACCTCAATTCACCTACCCAACCGCTATCTAATTCCTCTTACCACAAGTACGCCACAGCTATCATCCGAACCATCTTCTGACACCCTAGGTAGCTACCGATCTGGAGGACACTGCACAGCTGCGGCAAGCTGTTATGTCATACCTCGATCATACACTGAGCTCAAGAGCAAAGAGCATGGCAACACTATTGCATCAGAAAGTGCGACGTCGGCCTCAACCCAAACCTCGGGGCGACACCTCGATACTAGGGGACATGCTACCTTGCCAAGGACCCCGTCAATCCAAGACGCTGGCGATCCCACCACAAGTTAACGTAATCTATACCAATCCTACTCATTTACCAATTCCGCCCACCCCATCTATAGGTAAAACAGGTTTGACATTCACATCATCCCTTATTGTGGCGCCTCCATAGGTCGGGTGAACGGAATCGGTAAGTGAGCGGGATTGGTATGCATTACGTTATTGGGATCCCCCAATAACGACTTGAGCGCACGTGGTTACTCGTCGAATGCATGATCAGCACGGATCGTATCGCTTTGACTGCCCGTTTACCCACCCATCTCATAGAGATGTCCCGGTCACCTCAGCACACTCACAGCTTCTAGGAGTTGACCCGTCAAGGCTGGTGTCCCGCTTCCCACCCTAATACTAAGCGTCGTCAAGATCTCCGTCTCATTTCGCTTCGGAAGAGACGACACGCTATCTACACAATAGCAGCGTGCCACGGTCGGAAAAGAATAAGTTGGATAGATCGAACGCGTCAACATATTGACGACTCAGCGGGGACAGACTACCGATCGGACTAATCTATCGCCGAATTTGCTCCTCCCAGGTGCCCGGTTTCACCAGATGACGCTTTCTGGTGATTCGCCATCACCCGACTCGCGGATTTAAATCTCCGGGGCTCTAGCTCCAGGGGGTTCAAGTCCTGAGGCTTATTTTGCAATGAGCAGCGACCTCGTGGAACCGGCGCAACGCCTGGTGAGTGCTTCTATTACACGAAGCCTGGAGGCTACACCTCGTCACCGGGCTCGCTGCCGTAAGGCGCTGCCAGTCCAGGTGTCAGGTGTGGTCTTCACAGTGGTGTAATAGCAAGGTGATGGGCTAGTCTCGAGGAAGTGATATTGGTGGTGCTACTTCTAGCTAAACAGGGAAAAGGATGAAAGAGGAGGGACGAAGAGTGTCTGGTACGTGGCTAGTCTGCTTTAAATAGCGTGACACCTGGCACCCTACTCGCGGGCTTGCAGTTCGCTCCCGTCATTCGGCGAAAGGCCATGTTCATACATCGGATCATGGGATATCAGAACCGCCGTACCCTGGGTAGGTAATTGGCCTGGAGGTCGACTACTTCCCCAGGCCAGTACCTATAGAAACTGGAGTGACCACCAGCACTTCCGTATGGTTTCTAGTGCCAGGAACAGGGGCGAACCTACGATCACGGTAATATAAGCCGTTCGATATACACTAGACCGCAATGGAGGCCATTGGGTGTCGGCTGTCTGGAACAGGCTCGTCAATCTAGTCGAGTGAGTGCTTGATATGGGCTTACTACGACCGTACTCGGTGTGGTTCTGGAACCTGTCATATACACCTCCCATTGATAGCTCGCTGAACCCGGAACAAGAAGATCGGGGCATGGGAAGCCTATCCCGGTGTATACAGCGTGGTGTCAATGGAGGGTACTGCGGTTAACCCCTTACATCTACCGCTCTCTCTACCTCTTCAACTTGACCTCAACCCTCAAACCCTCCTACGATTCATCCATTGCAGACAACTTTCTGTACACATTCCGCCATCCACTTCCTGTGGTACTGTCTTGTTTCCACTCCGGAAAGTTGCTATTACAGGCAAATACACACGTCCCGATTCATCTGATGCCCGCGTTTAGCTTACTTCTCGCGTGGACAGAGGCACGTGTCCATACATTCATCAGATGCGTCCCCCCTTTTCTCATCACGAATTGTATCATCGGCCATGATGTGCGGCCCGAAGGACTCCCGGCCCTTAGTGTCACTGTCCTTGTTTCACGAATACAGAGCGATCAGGAACAGGCCTGTATCCGACAGTCGACAAGGAGATCTATTGCGCGTCGAATGTCAGGCAACAACCCTGAATACATCTCTGTCATCCAGGCTATCGTGGGTGTAGGAGGTATAAGACAGAAAAGCGTGGAGTATGGGTCAGGTCAGGAGGTCGCATGAGCTGTCCACATCCTGTAGCATAGATCTTTCCACCTCTCCCGCTCTTGCTAGAAGATCATCAGATTTAGCAATAATATGAGATTCATCCATTGCAGGCAGGATATATCCCTTGTTTGCGTGTAGAGTGACCCGGATTGATCTCTCGCCGTAATGTGTAGTCGGCTTTTGGTTGTTGAAACGGGACACCCGGAAGGAGCGAAATCGAGTATACTAGGTAGGTTCCTTGGGTCTAATTGGCGTTTTGCCTCTTGATGCTGCCTGCCTGGCTTTACTTTTCGTTTTCTACGTGGTATAGTGGGTGATCACCGAATAGCCGTATAGACGTCCCGACAATAGGGGTCGCCACGAGATAATAGTATCTACTAGTATAAGCAGGATGTAGGCACCGGTATTATTCCCGGTTGCCAAAAGTTACCAGTTCTACCCACAGTAGTAATCATTCCCTCCCATCCCGTATATCGCCAACCGAGTTCTCTAGACAAGATAGTCGCTAGCTACCCAATATATCATCCCTTCCAACCTCCCCAACCGCCTCCCTTCCAACCTTCCCACTTCCAACCGTAGTAAGTATCCGTTCTAGAAATAACCATTCATCCCTCCAATCAACAGCTTGCCCTGTCCCGTGTTTCTCGCACTTCGGGTGGGAATCGCTTACCCTGTCATCGCTTCTAAGTTCTACCAGCGGCAACCAGCTCGAGCCCGTCGGTGCAATCCTATCTAGTGCTACTACTATTATTACAACAGGTCGGGCCGGCTATCGACCGGTACTCTACCCGACCTACCTACTCATATTATATACATAGGATTATTTCAGTACCTAGGTAGTATGCCTCTCAAGAACAGGGACTAATCCACAGCGCGAACAACCCCAAAACAAATACAAACCCAAAACGAGACAAATGATAAATCCACGACCAAAAATCAACCCCCCCAAAAGAAAGAATCAACCAAACAGCAGCAGTAAAACCTTTCGAACCCCTTAAAAACCAAGAACATAAAAGACCCCCCAAGCATCCATGAAAACCCCCTCAATATCATCCATGAAAACTCCCACCGTATCACAAATGAAGCAACCCAACCCAACCCAACCAACATACCCAAATACCTAAACCAACACAACAACCCAACCCCCACAAACCCCTAGCCCCAGCCCCTGGCCCCAGGAGACAGCAAGCAAAAAAAATCCAAACCATGCCAGGAATCCCACCCAAGCACCCCAACCAAAGAAAATATATAAAATCGCTGCCCCCAGACCAGAAAGCAGGACAACAGGCGAAGAATCCATTGATCCACACATCTACCCCCTACCCCCTACCCCCTACCCCCTATGACCCCATTACGCAACCCGGCCCTTACAAGCTAGATAGATAAGTGACAAGATACGCCGAATAGATCCATAAAATGCCCAATTCCAATACACGCCCATAATCCCAGCCATCCATAAATTATAATCATAGCCACAGCCAACACCCCCACGATTTATCGACCTCCAGTCAGATTCAAGAAACCTTGATATGCAGAGTAAAGTCGCCTCCTCGTCTACGACGTTCGCAAGGATGTACACGACTGTCGACATTATCGACTATCAATTAACCGGTCGACTACGAACAAAAGCACTCAACGCTCAGGAATCACGTCTGCCAACCAAATTACAGTCAAACAGGTTGATTTTCCCATTCGAGTAGCTACTAGCTAGGTTTCATAATCAGATGGCTTCATTCTACACCAATATAAACCCCCTAGCCCATAGCACTGAACAATCAACCAAATCCTCTAGATGCTCTATTCGACAGTCGACAGTCGACAGTAGACACAGACCCGCATGTCAAAACTGTCGGGCACACCCCTACGGGTGGTAACAACACAACCGCCCTATATTCACGCCAAATTATAGAGGGTTGCCCATCAGTCAGCCGGGTCAGTTCTGACCCCTTAACTGACCGACCGAAGCCATTCTACCACTCGACTGACTGATGTCTGTCGGCCAAGGGATATTGACCGACTGGGGTGTTCGAGCTGGTGTGGAGCCTTACCTACCGTCAGCATGATATTTCCAAGGATATGGATCTCGGGATAGACACTTACACAAGCCCAAGCAAGAATCATCCAAGCTCGGTGCTGCTCGATTTGTAGGCGTCGGATGTTGATCATCGCTACGATCAACGAGCCCGCAATCATAGCTAAGAAGCTGACTCCACTCCGCACATCGAGTCACCCTCCGGCGAGAGGTCGCAACATCATAAGGGCGCCGACCGTGCCCACGATGGCCAGGATGACAGAGATAAATCCCATGAATCCATGATTCGATGCATGAACATGGCCCTTCGTCGAATGACTGGAGCGAACCGCAAGCATGGGGGAAGGGTAGGTAACAGGGAATACGGCGATGACGGCGATGAGATGTAGGTAGCATAATACCGACGCTGTAGAGCGTCCTGGCTTGGTGCAGTAAAAGCACTGAACCGGCACATCAGGAGCAAATCCCAGTATAGGTTAGCTCGTTCAGTCGGTTCCCAGCCGGGAATAGTGGAGATCGTCGATATTCCTCACCCAGAATACCAAGATCCGCAACATCGGTCCGCGACCACCATCGCATCCAGAGTCTTCCGTGCAATTAGCTCGCGCGCCAAGGCCTGAAGCCGAGGCCCGCGAACCAACTACACGGAATTCCTAGCGACGAAGTGGCCACGGACCAGCTCGAGTAGGTAGGTAGTCAGATACACCCATCACTGATGGGACTGTTGGTCAAAATGTTTCAGATCCGAGGACATCCAGTCGGCGATATGTAGAATTCCGTCAATCCAGTCGGAATCTTGCGTGTGCCCACGTTACGATCTGATTCCGCCTCAATTCGCAGCCAACCACCCGGCCCCCGCGGCTGAAACGGTGGCCACGGCGCAGACGGCCAGCGGCCAGCGGCCAGCGGAATAGGTAAAAGTGTCGGCAGTATGAGTATCCGACAATTTTGCATAGTTGATGGTGACAGGGCAAAGCGACCACAGCGCGACAGTGACGGCGGCGCTGCATGCCAACCAAGTCAAACAGAGGGGAGACGTCCTTCCTCCGGCCTTGACTGCTCAACTTGGTTGATAAGCAGTGCCTCCATTACTGTGGCGCTGTAGTCGCTTTGCCCCGTCACCATCAACTCCCAACGGAAAGGCCGCTAGGGTACGGGAGTAGGGCCGGCGCACGGGCAGTGACTCCTTTGCACTCCAATCGCTTGCCAGGCGTCCTTGGCGTTGCCAGCCTCGTTAAGACACTCCATCTTTCCGCCCACGTCATTAGAGTCTAGGAGGCTGGCGAGGCTGAAGAGGTTGAGGAGCCCGAGCAGTCCGAGGGGGTTGGCGAGACTGTATTTGATAAGATCTTTCTATAGCCCAGACCGGAGCTGTTAGGAGAGTATCGCGGGCACGCTAGTATTTTCTGAGACAGCCCGTACCCGACAGTCAACAATGTCAACAGTGGATTAAGCTTCACACTCTTGACTGTCGACGACATTCGACATAGGGTAGTGTAGATAGTCGATTGCGAACGACGGGTATGTTTCTCCATGTCGACTGTCGAATGTCAGGTACGGACCAAGCCCAAAAAAGACTAGGAAAAATCAACAGATCTTCAACCTGTATGAACAGTGAAATATTCTCTTCGTCTTCGTTACGCGTGCTATCACTGCTCAGAGCTTCGTCAGACTGGGGCATCGCAGGATAGAATCCCCGTAGATACTTCAAATCCATTATAAACGGTCAACCCAGTTTCATGACCGCCCGGCAACCTGAGAGGAATTGCATCATCTGATGCGTTCGGGTCTCTATCTTGAGCGTCTCTCGCCTTGCTGGCAGATAAGTATTCCACACGCGACTTGCTATAGCGTTGACTTCGGATCTCGCCTTATTAACATCAGTGAGACAAGTCGCGCTAAGAAGCCCACCGACGACATTGAGTCGGTCGAGGGGTGCAGTTGAATGAGGCGGCGGTTCAAAGGACTAGCTTGACTGTCCGTAAAGCAGCTCGCTCTTACATCTTAAGTATATAATTATTCGTAATGTTGGGAATTGCGAGTATGAATACCGACAGGCCCACTGAAGGGGAATACACGAGTTCCTGGGGTGTGTATTTGCAAATGGGCGGACATCGATCCGAGCTCTGTTGAAAGTTCATTCCAAGGCATCGAGTAGAGCGACTAGAACGCCGTCGGCCTTCGGAGGTCTGGCGAAATACATTGCCGTCGACCACTTTAGCAATATTCCACCAAACCTCCGTGGAAAAGAAAAGCGCTCCGGGTAAAGGGGGTAAGGACGTAGTTTATTGGGTGAGACTGTGCCGGGCCCCGTAGTCCAAAAAGGCGAATACTCAATATCGATCCCGGCGGAACGGAGCAGCAGACCCTGCCAGCATTCTCAGGACCCCTGGAATGGGCGAGGCGTCTTGCGCTCCGTTCATGTCAGGCCGCCAGACATTGACTCCGAGTCAACAGAGCCGCAGACCCTGCCAGCATTCTCAGGACCCCTCGAATGGGCCAGGAGTCTGGCGCTCCGTTCATGTCAGGCGGCGAGACGTTGACTCCGAGTCAACGAAGCCATTATCGCAAGGACGCTCAACAGAGTTCCAAACGGCATTGACTGGATGCGTCGCCTAAAAGTCTAGATACAATGTTAATATACCGGATGTATTCGATGTTGCCAGCATACTTACGGAAATCCATTGCCGCCTTTTCAAGCTCCATGCCATAAGGTCTGACCGGAAAGGTTTCTTCGTCCCGATGATATACCCTAACGGGCCTGGGAATGCTTGTTCGAGACTCCCGTGACATCCCCTGCTTACCGGGTATCTGCGACATTTCATGTACTAGCACAGATATACACCCCGTATGAACTCTCGTGTTTTCGAAGAGTGCTGCCATGGCCCCTTCAGGGTGCTCGGTGAAGGCCCGATCAACTCTGCCATGCTGGCTCAACATCGAACCAGCACGCGAGGTGACTGGAACCAACACAAAATTCGAAAGGGTATCCCTCTCGTCGTACGATTATACCGAGTCAGGACACCCTGTGCTCGGCTTTCTCGTAGACGTGATCGAGATCCTCTTCCGAATTATGTGTTGGGGAGGGGCAGGTGTAAATGGGGAAAACATGAAAGGATGAAAGGGAAAGACGGAAAGAGGGAAAGGGGGAAGAAGAAAAGTAAGCTACCGCCAGTTGTCAGGGTTGGAAAATTGACACCTGATCCCCGCGATCATCGTGGCAATAAACGCGGGTACGATGATGAGAGTAGGAAAGGGGGATGACGAGTAGGTAGGTAGATACGTTCCTTATTGTGAATAGAAAGCGCTTCTTTCGAAGCAGACCTCTCAGTAGAGAGAAAAGTGATAATAAAGTGATAACTTGTGGGTTGAAGGGTGGGAGAAAAAAAAGTTGGAATCCTGAGGAGGGTCCTCTGTGGGTGGGTGACGACGGGCTAGAGAAGTAAACAACTCCTGCCGTACCTACCTAGATAGAAGGAACTCTTTCCCTCTTGTTGACGTAACGCGGAAGCTTCGGACCGGGAGGTGAATGGGCCCGGTTGCCCCCAGGGAGGGACTGCCTATGTCACGTCCCGTATCCCTCCTTACCGAGCAGTCACACACCGTAGAAGCGGAACTTGGAACCTGCTGCCCACGTATATATACTTACTCATAGGCGGTGTCTTACCGTATCGTACCTTCGTGGTTTGCTAGTGACCGGTAGCTGTACAAACAAGTAGGTACTCATAAACAAGAGCCCGTACACAACAGGTGCTACTTGCCCAAAAACGAAAAGCCATTGCTCGGCTACCTACCGTAGCCTTAGGCGTAAGCACCTCCCGGTGAGGCTATCAGTGCTAAAACACAGTACCGTCACCTTGATCCGAATAGGTAGATGCCGTAGTAGAATGGTTAGGTGGTAGTCTTGGCTGATAGTACGTAGATGCTTACACCGGGAGTCAGCCAAACAGCCGCTTTTATATTCGGGCAAGCGGCACCTATTAGTACAATCAAATAGTCCGTAGTAAATAAACGAACCATTTGCCATCCCTACCAGCGCTTCATTCCGGATCGACACCGAACAAACGGACTCTCTCAGACCCCAGAAGGAAAAAGCAAAAGATTATTGCACGCCCACCCAGGTTTTCGTCGGAATTCGGCAGCTTCGGTGGATCCGGCAAGATGCTACCTAAGGTCTCTAGCGAGTCAGATTTGCTTCCTAGAAAGCTACATACGAGAGCGCTAACTAATGGGTTTCGCTAGCTAGCTCAACACCGTATTGTATGTAGTTTGTAGTGTAGTTGTCTACAGAAAGGTATGTAAATCGCGGCGTTGTGAGTTTACGTATCCCATGCGGAGAATCAGCAAGACAAGCTCATCCCAGCGGAGATCTGAACTCTATCTCGTATATCTCGACCCTTGAACCCGTAACGCGTTCCGAAGACCTTAAAAACCTCGTGCCACGTGCATCAAAAGCAGCTACGTATCCGCGTGCCTTATACGGTTACGGAATACATGAAGAACACGGCAAAAAGACGATTGCGAAAGAAATTGGGGTCTCCAGTCGATCAGGAGTGATTATATTGTTATAAGTATTAATGGTGAGCTATACCACCCACCGTCTCGGGCAATTATCGTCATTCCGAGACGGGGGACGCGGGACATGACGTGTCAAGGCGGCATGCTGATGGCAATGCAATGAAATCCGGGGCGTAAATGCTAGTACTTTCTGTGCCTAATTCCTGTCACTCCAAATTCAAAAATAAAGCTCGCTAAGGACACCCGATGATCGTAACCAAAAGGCAAAGCAACGCAAATCTTCATCGTCCAATTTTATACTGAGACCATGGTGAGACCCCTTCACTCGCCTAGGGGCCCTCGCGGGCTCCGACATAGTATGAGATGGCGACATATAGGTAGTGGAGGACTTTTGGGAGCTCGCATGGGGTAGGCCTTCGGGCCTCATGTCTTTTTACAGAATGAGCGAGCCCAGACCGACGAAGGCAGACAGAGCTACGGCGCCAACGACACTGCCGTATTGGAGAAGGGGCGAAGCGCCGTTCTTTGGCTTGGAATCCGAGCCACTGCCGTCGCCCAGGCCACTGAAGACCTGGTTCGCAGAGGTCGAAGAAGCGGCCCCCGAGGACGTCGGGGTGGTAGACGGAGAAGCCGTCTTGTTGGCTCGTACGGGCGCCAGGGCACCGCACTGGTGGTTCTGTCGGCAGTCGCTCGCACAGGTGGAATCGGATCCGCAGTTGGCCTCACACTGGTTACCCCATTCCTGGCATATGAAGAATGGGAGGGTCAGAGAGTACTGTGAAAGGTTCGGCGACATGCCGTTCTCGCAGACACAACCGTACGTCAAGGCCATCTATCTCGGATTAGTATATCTTGCGTGCGACATCTGATAGCCCGGACACATACAGGATCACAGTCGTTGGTCTCGTACTGGCCGGCTGAGATATCCTGGCAAATGAGGGGGCACGAGCTCTTCTCCTGCTCACACCAAGTGTCTAGAAGCTCTGGTTAGAAGCGAGCGCGTCGGTAGTGGTCAAAATCACATACCCCTAGTACTCAATGGCACACTCGTGGGGTCAATGGTGTACTGCTCCTGGGCCTGAGCGGAGGAGAGGAGCAGGGCCGTGGCCAGCAGAACGGTGTTTAGAGACGGCATGTTGTCTCGAGGGCGGATCAGGAGTATCGGACGGGCAATGAGCTATCTGGTGCAAACGGAGACGGGATCACAGGGCTATTATGGCAAGATATTAAGATAGGTAGACAGTATTAGTAAAGCGAGCGAAAGGACAAAAGCGACGAGCAGAGCAGAGCAATATTAAAACGAGCGGTCCAAGCGGACAGAAGAAATAGCAATTATTAAGGCAGGTTATGAGAAGGAAGAGTTGGGCAGGTCCGGATGGGATAGGATAGGAAGCTTCTTCAAGGGGCTCATATCGAGTGACCGAAGCGTTCTAGCGTGGCAGGGATCGCTGCGTCTGGGTATTAATGCGCTAACGGGGGTGCTAGCGGGGGAGTTAGCGGGTATAACAGCCGAGGCTATAGGTGGTAGCGACCCACAGGTGCTATACTCAGTGGGTATAGGGCGTCTGGGCACTATACAGTCCCTAATTGCCCTAATTGCGTGCTAAACACAGCCAACAGGAGTGTCCATCTACGGACTGTATACGCTATAACTGTGACTATAACCAAGACAACTTCGACTGACGAGAATCCGGTCTGGCAATGGAGTGACACGCCCGATGTACCGTGTAATACCGTGGCTCATGCACAACTCGGGTCTCGTCGATGCTGTTGCAACGTGGTATAACTGCCGGTAAACACGTCGTATTATACGGAATGCCACGGAAAGACAAGCTTCGCTAACCTAAAAGAGCACATTCCACGTCGAGACGGTCCGGGCGATGCGGACTGTGCAGCCCGAATGGGTTTAGTCTGTGTTGTTATAACCAAGGTATTATTTCCCAGTCTAGGTATCAACTCTGCCCATGGCATCTCATCTCCACATATTGACTCCAGCTTCGTACTTCGTACTGTATCCATGTTATTGTTGGTTTGTTTGCTTGCAAGCCGACAGCCCATCTACTACCACATCTTCACCTTCACCTCCACCTCCACATCTCCTATGTATATCTACTACTACATGCAATGCCCTCACAACCGCCGGCCAGAAATCAACGCACACAAATCCTCCTCTCTAACGCTCGTGGGATCTCGCGACGATCTCGTGTTCAGTTGGTGGTGTGAGAAATCTCCCATTGGCCGACGTGCTCACCCACATGCCATTTGCGGAAAGCCTGCGAGCAGCTCCGCATTCCTCCCTCCGTATCTTTTCTCGTATTCTCGCTTCCCTCGCCGTCTGAATTGGAGTCTGGCTGCAGACATATCAAGCGACCCCGCCGCCCTGACTTGCCTATAACATAACATCCGCCGTTAACCTTGAAGCAGACACCATCCAAGCCAGTGCTGCCGGCGACCGTCGTCTGTCGGAAGCTAGCTCGGCAGATCCCGTGAAATCCTGTGATCCATTCTCTGCCATCCATACCTCGTCAACTATGGCGTAGTGTAGTCACCCGAGGCCAGTTGAGTTGGCTCTTCCGGCTGGTGTCGTCTCCGACCATACTGCCTATCTACATTTGCCTATTGACCTATGTACGAAGCATGGGTAGCGTATGGCATGACAACGTCGTACCTGGGTGAGTTGGGCTTGTCAGACCATCCGCGCAGGTTGATTAAACGAGGATCTTGACCGCCCACGGAACTTTTTAGCGACCCAGCTATCATGTCACCAACCATCCAGCGGCGGGGAGACTGGCCTGGATGTCTCAGAATGCATGTCGAATAGCCCGATTGTGCCACCCACGGCCCTGCTGCCAGCAACTTATGCGAGACCCCCTCGTCATCGGTTGCGTTGGGGTAGTCAACAGTCACTATGTACAGACATGATATGTACAGACAGCTATGCACTCATAACATAAGATAATGCTTAGCACAGCACAAGCAGCGGGAACCTGGAAGGGTTACCCAATTGGTCTTCCCTGATTGCTCCTCCCTCTCCGTCTGTCTCCCCACATCCGCTGCCTCGGCGTCTCACCTGCCACGGAAAAACAAACCTTCACAAGAAAGGAACGCAGACCTGGGAGCGGTGTGATCTCGCAGCACCCATCGTATGTCGCGGGGGAACCCCGGCCCTGCTAGCGCAAGCGGCATCGCGACACACTGATGATATTTACCGGAATCAATATTGCAGACCGCAGTCAGTCTCAGTCACTGGCAGTCGCTGGCACTCCGTGACCCAGGATTTGCCCGAGTGCAAAGCCGCCTGCTCGTGGGGCTGGTTGAGAGATCGAGCCTCCCTACGTACTACGCTGCGGTGCGGCGGGGTCCCGATGCATTGTCGGGTATCTCGAAGATGCCAAAGCCGAGCAATCTTTACCCGTGGGTCCATTAGATCGGACCCACATGGAAACATCTGCTTAGATGAAGTAGGCAGACGCCGACGTCAACGCACAGGAAGCCTTCCAGCTCGGTATGCTGTCGGAGACCGCGATCCACTCGTCGGCGCCTTCGGACATTTGCGCGCTGCCTAGAAGAGGATGGCGGCCTGAGACAACGGAAAGCCTAACGCCGGCAGAGGCAGTGTTTAGCTTAGCTCTACTTTTAGTACAAACTGCAATCGCTAATAATTATCACTAGATGAGAGTTCGGTATGATTCAGGATGGGCATCATGCACGTGACATTAGACACGACGACGCTCTGAAAGTTGGCTGTATTTTATTAATGAGATCCCCATCTTTCTGTCCAAGCCGTATCGTATACCTTGCTTAGATCACCAACGCGACGGTCGTAACCACCACCCGACCGTCACGAACCACACTGATCCACTTTAAGGCACAAGCTGGCCAGCATGGATTTCAACTACGCAATCCCTGACGGTCTCTACAAAGTGCCGGATCATTTGCTAGACCTACGACCGGACTCCGACGTGGACCATGACATAGCTCATCCCCGCCCGGTCACCGACGAGAAGAACGTCTGGTTCTTCTGGCATTCCGGTTTCGCAACAATGCACCCCTACGGGCAGCGCACGGTCAGGGCATACCACAGGCGCTTCAGTAAGCTCGGCTGGGCCATCCGCGTCGTAGACTGCGCCCCAGGCTCCCCGCTGCACATCCGCAACTACCTAGACTTCGACGACCCGGCGACCTTCCCCGAGGCGTTCCGCAAAGGCACGCTCAGCGGTCTCTACGCAGTGCAGCACACCTCTGACCTCGTCCGGTGGCCGCTGCTGCTACGCTACGGCGGCGTCTACGCCGACGCAGGCATGGTTCAGATCGGCGACCTCGACCGTCTGTGGCGCGAGACCATCGGCAACCCCGCGTCGCCCTACGAGGTCATCTCCTACGGCACGACGCTCCAGAACTATTTCATGGCCTCGAACCGCGGCAACGCGCTGTTCGCGCGCGCCCACAAGCTGCTGCTGAAGCTCTGGGGTGGCAGGACGAGCACGGAGGGCATGCACGCTGACCCCTTGCTGAAAGGGGTGCCGCTCGTCGGCAGCGATAGCATGGCGTTCACGGAGAACGGGCGGACGTACACGGGGCCGGAGGTCAAGCGGATGCTGAGCGATTACATCATTCAGGGACAGGCCGTGAAGCTGGTCATGGGTCTCGTCGATGATGAGGACGGCTGGGACGGGCCGAGGTACTGCCGCGAACACGTCTTCGCGATCGACTTCATGGTCGGCAGCCAGCTGATCAACGAGCTCACGAACTGGGACGGCCCGCGGCAGTTCGAGCTCATGTCCCTCCCGCTGCCGGGGGAAGGGGAGGCGGAGAGCGCGGATCAGAGGCGGGCTCGGGAGATCGTGGAGCAGTGCCTGACAAGGAGCTTCGGGTTTAAGCTGGCTACGGGGATGATATTGAGGGTCTTCGGCGATACGCTTAGCTCGCTTTGGAGGAAGCATGTTGGGAGCGATGTCGTCGTGGGCACTTATGCGCATTGGTTCCGGGTTGCTACGGCTAATTGGAATCAGAGGGAGCTGCCGCTGCCTTTGGAGCTGGGGGGTTTGGAGGTTATTAAGAGGGGTCCGCTGTTGCGGGAGGTATAGACTGTTTGTGATCTTTGTGTGTGAGACCTGGGTGTGTTTTGTGGTTTGGGTTGTTTGTAGACATCGGCGAATAAAATGGCTTTGGGCTGGGATGGAATGGAATGGGATACATTATATTAGATCAAATAGCGAGTTCCGGTGAGCGAGAACACTTTCGACAATATATTTCTCTGTTCGACTATCAATCTACTGCGCTGCCCTGATGTGCTACTAGTTCAGCTGTTGTATTCTGTTCTGCTTGTGTGAGTTTTCTTCGGTCTGCGTTGGGTGAAGGGAAACTATCTAGCCTCCCTCCTAAGTATTACCATGATGTAGTGGTATGAAGGGCGTTGCTTGACTTGTTATTTTGATTCCCCAGTATCATCCCCCATCACTCCCCATCTACCCGCCCCCTATCCCCAGAAAGCTACCACGCCCTATGCCAGCACCAAGACCACCCAGCAAGCGGCCCAGGCACCAAGGCAGCCGTAACCCAGGCAACGGCAGCCTCCCTAATAAACCCAAATACGGCGCTCCCCTCACAAGTACCGGTAGCCCAACGGAATGAGAGCTGCAGATCTCATTCCCGAAGGGCGCCGGTTCAGATACGGGTCCGGCTAGTATTTTCTCCCACCCGGGAGGGATACGTCTGTCCAACACAGTGCCGGAACCACCCGCAAAGAAATATCCGGTGGTGCTCTATGCCTTGGACACTGATCATGTCCGAGGTCAACCCAGGCGAAAGCCCAACGGACGCGCTGGAGCTTAGGCACTTTGAGATCTAAGCCAGGGCGTTTCAAGGAGAAATCCTTATTTTTTTGTGTTTTTTTTGGCTGTGTTTTTTTTTGGGCTTACGTGTGCCAACGTACCTAGGCTTGATTGTTCTGGACTTGGGGACGACGTCTTGGTATGGATGAAGGTAGGATGGTCTGGCATCTTTGACTACCGGTTGAATCTCTGTATATGTTACCGCCGTGTTTCTCTCACGACGCTGAGTTAGGTTCTTAGTCCCGGAAATAGGGGCCTCAGGTTGAGCTTGTGATGGGGGAGTTTGTGACTAAAGGAGGCGGTTTGAATCACGTAGATATATCATGAATTAGTAATCGGGTTAACCTCTCGGTGTTTTGATGGGCGTATTACACTGGAGTCAGCTTGTCACCTTGCTAACCGTGGCTTGCGACTTCAAAATGCGCTAGATAGTACGTGGGAATGCCTTCACTATTACTTCTGCTAATTACCGCGGGTCGACCGCCTCTATCGTTCAGTGCCCCTTGACCAACAGATATCAGTCGGCTGACTCTTGAGAGATAGAAATGCCTTCGGTCAGTCGGTCAAGTTGTCAGAACCGACCAGGCCAACAGATGTGCCACACTGCCACTCTGGTTTGTGACAACTCGGTGGGATCAGTTAGGGGAGTCGGGATTTAATTACTGCTCTGAGCTAAGGCACCTACCGATCTACTTATCTTCTTCGCTTCACGATACCATTTTCTCTGATCTCATGGCATTGCTACTGTAGAATGGATTGTTTTGAATTAGGTAATAACTTCTAACAGGTAGGTAAACAAGGCACGGTGTATATCCGCTCTCCTCTCGCGTCTCGGTTGGGTCACGGTACGTTACGAAATACATGGAAATATATACCGTGTAGGTGGTACATAGGACATGGGCTTGATGTATGAGCCTCATAAGTACCTCTTCGTCGACTTTCTCGGTAGATCACGTTGATTTACCGAATAGGTATACTTCCGGTATACATACGCCTCGGAGGTTGGGATGTAAAGTAACCCAGTTGCCTAACGAACATACAAACAATCCAATCAACGGTTGGCAATGCCGTGCCAACGAGGAAGGAGAGAACTGCTGTGAATCATACGGCTGGAATCATTATGGGTAGGCCATACCTGCTGTGTTCACTGGACGGTAGGCTCGTACATTCCTGGAACGGTATCCCAGCGGTGCATAAATAGGGGCTGGTTCGCCTACCTCGCTCTTCCCCCTTCTCTTCTCTTCATCTCCTCCACCTTTCTCTTCTTCTCTCCATCTCTTCTCTCCATCTCTTCTCTCCATCTCTTCTCTCCATCTCTTCTTCTGTTCATCTCTTCAACTCTCCAACTTCTAACCCTCCGACTTCTTACCTTCCAACCTTCCAACACTCTAACCCCCCTACGGCCCTTCTACCCTTCTACCTCCTCATCTTCCGGCTTTCCACAGCTTGACACTGCCATCGCGCAGAAGTTCAAACTACGTACCCTCTCTATCCTTCACCTCCATCACGGAGCACTGACAAGCAGATCCGGTCTCATGTAAGTGTCTTTCGAATCACGCGTTATCCTTTGACTTCAATAACTCACTCCCGATCCCAAGTCAGATGCTGTCACAGTATACACACCAGTAGTATTGTATCAAGTGGGCTGGCCCCTTAATCAACTGTAAGTTCTCCAAGCATTTCGTAATCCTTTTCGGAGCACTAGGACTAACAGCTTCGCAGACGGAGACAACTGGCCCTTCAGTGTGCTCCCAACCCAACTCGGGTGCGAGCCGGGCAGAGTTCGACGAGAACGGAAAAACAAGCTGTTTGGCTGTCTCCGTTCTCAGCGATGCTAAAGACACGCTTCACGTCATGGTTTGGTGTATCACTAGACCCCCAGAGAAGGGCTTCTTAATTGCATCTCTGCCATCAACCTTCAGACGACGTCAACCACCTCCCCCACTCCCCTTTCCCCATTTCCCCCTGTTACTATCCATACTATCCCACATCAATCAGCCAGCCACCCCAGCAGACGCTGTATTCATCCTCATCCGCGAAAGACATTTGAAGCCCTCTCACTTGAGGTAAGGCCGCACACTCTGCTCTAGGCCAGCGGAAAACAGCCGGGAGTAAGTCACTTGGTGAGCGTTGTCGCTCTCAAAGAGCACGATAGCGGTATCCTTAGTACGTACACTGGTCACACCTTACGGGGACCGTGGGACTTCCATCCCTTCAATTTGCCTCAGCCTTTTTTTTGGTTCATCACCCCCCACAATACCTCTTTAAATTCAACAATCCCGTCTCTCACCCTTCATGCTGACTGTCGGCCGTCGGGTACACCCTTGGATTCAACTCACCGTCAATAAAACCAATTTTGCGGTCTTCGGTGTAGTCTCTTCCAGCTTCAGCTCCGCTTCCGGACCACCACCCCAACACCACAGAGTCATTATGGCTTGATTCGACCATATCCCAGATGCGAAGGGACTCGGGTATATGTATCAACAAGGAACTACAGCCGGGGCTCGGAACAGGGTAATGGCGTGCTCTTAGAGGGTCCGTCAATAGCTCCGCACAAGACGACGCTCGGCCGTTTGGGGTCCAAAAGTTCCCCATATATTACGGAAGTCCGATTTGAAAGTCTTGATCAGCAACGGCACTTTACGGCCCGCCTCAGCGCTCGTATAATAGCCATTGTCGACAAGACTTTCAAATCGGACCACCGTATTGAGCCAATCTCCGGTCCGTTGATGCCTTTGGCCCAGGTCCTAGGTTATCGGTCGTCCGGCTCTTCACGGAGTCCCAGTGTCAACCTACTCGTCACTGAGACTCCGTGACGAGTGGCCAAGCACCTACCTCCGCACTTGGCTCGGAGCATGACCATGAAATTTAGCGGTGCTGCCTTGTATGGATCACTCAAAGGGCTCCCCGACGTCATATTAAACTTGCTGCTTGCAGTGCCGTTCCCAGCGGAGATAAGTGCGTCCTCTTGCTGCGGCTAGAGCCTTGGAAGCTGCAAATGGTCGTCGCCGAGCGGGCTCTTCGCAAAATTGGCCAAATCGTGGCCAATATCATCAAGTCAATAGGTTAGTGGCGCTTCAACCTGTCGCTTATATCCGTCCTCGTTCCCACGGACACACAGGGGTAGGATATTCGGTAGGACGGAATTGGTGACCCCTATATGAGGGCGTGACTTTTAGCGATGCCCGCGAGGCACGTCGGGGCGGACGTGACCAAGCCTACCGGCTCGCTGTGATTTTGCTTGCAAAATTTGTCTCGCTGCCCATCAGCGTGGTGCAAAATGCCACACACTAAGCCACAGCAGTCGTGATCGACTTATAGAAGTTGGGCTATGCTGACGAGCGTCACTTCTCTCCTGCCCCCAGAGACGCTCCAAAGAGATCGAAACTTTGATGGCGAAAGTAATATGGGCTCATGATACGACGCATTCACTCGCGCTGTGTTAAGTTTCGGATCCGCTGAAAGCGTTAACATAAAAAGAGGTGGAATCCGATTCGATCAAAGGAACTCGTTCGCCCTGATGACAGCGCCAGAAACACTCTCACTCCTAGCCTCTAGGAACCAATTGTTGTGCAACTGGGCGGTATCGCGAGTTGGCAAAGGATACTGAGCCCGGCGGGCCGGAGCGGTTCGACTTGCGATACCCCCTAGGCTCGCTAGAACTGAATTTCTGCCCAGGAGTGCATTCGACAGACTGTCGAATGTCGAATACAGGCAGACCCTACTTAGCCATGCATCACTGGGTTCGTTCCTCGGTGTCCGGTCACATAGGGGTTACGGGTTTGGAGACTACCTATATACCAGAACATTTCGATTGTTCTGAGGGGGGAGGGGGGACCTCATGAAGAGCAGTCCCTGCCTCCCCCGGGCCTGTAACAGACAATCGACGGTTGACAGCCGATGCACACTAGACCCCCGTCTCGGACTGTCGACCGTCGGCTGTCGGGTACAGGCTCGTCAATCTAGCCGAAAGAGCACTTGCTACGGGCACGATCCGACTACCTTCTCGAATAACTTTCCTTACGCACTCCAAGCCACTTCTTGTGGTACTATCTTGTTTCCGCTTCAGAACTTTGCGATTACAGGCAAATACGCACATCCCGAGTGATCTATGCTTGTTTATCTCGCTTCTCGCGTGGACAGAGGCACGTGTCCATGCGTGCACGACATTCAATCCCTTTCGTCTCGTCAAGTGCCTACAGAAGGCGGATTCGGATTTGATGGAAGGCATAGGCCGCTATACGTCCGCCGTGAATGGTCTTTACCGACCCGACTCACGTATAGCGGTCTTCGTTTCTCTAATTTTTTCCAAATCCGTCTTCTGTAGGCGCTTCCTAATAATTGATCTGCGGCCCCTTACTTACGAGCGGAGACCGAGTCTCGGTTCTTGCTGTCATTGCCTTCGTTTCATCAGTGATGATAGACAATGACAGGCCTGTGCCTGGCAGTCGACAGTCGATAGCCGATATGGGGGTCTAACTAGTGTATATCGGTTTTCGACTGTCGACCAACTAGAAAAAGCGTGGTTCACTCTTGCGCCCGACGGGCCAAGGGTGAAGTTCCCGTCATCATCGCTCGCAACAATATATGAGAGCGTAGTCATCGTGTTCGTCACTGCTCTTCATCGACGAAGAGAAATAGGCTGGCTAATGACTTGTCGGCGGATCGGACGCTGTTGGGCCAGACAACCAGCCTATGGACCGTGTTGGCCGGCGGCGACACACGAAACAAGAATTGTAGTAGACACTGGCTCCCTAACGAGCGGATTTCGATACAGCTCTTGTCCAGTCCAGCATCCTCAACGATGCATGCGAAATGCAACAGAAGATATACACAGCCACACATTGACTGTCCCCCGGAGGGGGGGGGGGGGGGGGGGATGTTCAAACCCCTATTTCAACTTCCAAGTCACCGGCTCGAAACGCACCCGGCCCTTTTACACTCAAAGTGGAAATACAACCATCCATCTTCGGTGTCAATCTGCCTCTCGTACCAGGCTTGGCTCATTCTTCTTTTGGTCTCCATCAACTATACACGGGGGTGTATCCGAAAATCGATAGGATTAACTTGTCGACAGTCAACAGTCGACATGAACCCCTGTGTCGACTGTCGACTGTCGACAAGTTAATCCGCAAGAGCAAATCAGGGATGCATCCGTCTTCAGTCGAAATCTGCCTCTGGTACAAGACCGAACTGGCCCTCCTTTCAGCCTCATCAAGAAAACACGGGGGTGTATCCGAAAATCGACAGGATTAACCTATCGACAGTCAACAGTCGACATGAACCTCTGTGTCGACTGTCGGCCGTCGACTGTCGGCCGTCGACAAGTCAATCCTGTCGACTATCGGTTACACCCCTGGCCGACACGGTATATCACCAAAAAACCAGAAACTGCTCCGCAGCCAGTGGCTAATCACACCGAAAGCCCAAATCCAATATGGTGGCGACCAAATCAAACCAACACCACAAATAAACACACCAGAGCTAAAACACCGAGGACTTCGCCATCACCCAAGTCAACACACGACCCTCGCACAATCTACACCAAATTGACAAGACGCGGACGTGCCAGACTGACGCCTTTTCCCATGATACATACCCTAAACACGGGACCCTCGATCTACGGCAATCTCAGTTCAATATTGGTACCTAGGTAGTTATATCATATATGTTGTACTGCAATATACCTACCTACCTATGTATAACCGTATAAGAATCAAGATGAATTCAGCCTCACCATAATAATGTATCGTTTCCTCGCCCGTGCTACGTAGTGCCATGATGACCGTGATTAAAATTTAAGGGAGAAATGATAATTAACGCTCTCCTCGATACAATGGATATTATCCTACGCACCCGAAGGCCGTAATTGTCTCGTCCCGCCTTTGACAGGGTCAGACAGACAAACAACCAGAAAGGGGAACTTGTACACAAACTCCGAGTCATATTCTCTACAAGGTGGATTCGAGAGCGACCTTCTAGATAGGTTACTAGGTAGTAACCGCGTATCAGATAGGTCCTCTAAGTCAAGGTACAACCTAACCCACCATGTGACCAATGTATGGACCAATTTCACGATGCTACCCGGTTCAGTGTCAAGAATAAACTCTCTAGGATTCTGGAATATCTATACTAGATATGTTATACTACGAGTACGTGACCTCGTCTTCTGATAATGACTATTTATAACCCATGTTGAATTCTATGCGCAACGTTCAAAACCCCCCTCGACTCCGAGTACCACAGTAATTCCGAGTAGTGTCACATCAGCTCCGCCGACTACGGCACATCGAGCCGCAAGTGGTGCCGAACCCGTTCCCGCAGCCGCAATCCGTGGATTGGAAAGGCATGTATGGTGGCTGCGCCCGAGACCATGACGCGTGAAGGCTGTTTCGGTTGCGCCCGTGCCGGGTCCTAAATGACAAAGCATCTCATTAGCTATAGTATACACATAATACGGTGCATCGGATGGGAGAATCTCTTGCGTGAGGCGAGTCGGCCGCAAACGTGTGTCAATACGGTTATTCAGGGGCGATATCTCAACTTACGTAGCATGGGAGCCTGGTATCGGCCGCCAGGGCCTGGAGTGACTCCTTAGCATTCTGGAAGAAGTTCTTCCCGTCCTCGACATTGCTAGAGGCGTAGGTCGCCGACCATATCGAGATCCCGCCAAAGTTGGTATTGCAATAGTACGCCGCCGCCAGCGACCGGGCCTGAGCGCTCGAGATTTCATTGCCCTTATTTGCGGCGGCCGGCGACGCGGGCACACCGATATACACCCGCGCGTCCTTGCTGGGTGTGTTTGCGAGGAATTTAACCCAGTCGTCGAACGTAAAGCCCGCTGCGTCAAAGGGGTTCCCGGGCACGTAATTGGAGTTCGCATCGACCCAACGACGAGCCGAGCACGCCGGCGTGTTGTAGAACTGAACGAGGACCATGTCGAAGGTGCCTGCTTTGATTATCTCCCCCATGTTGGCGTCAGGGACGACGCATTGCGGCGACGCAGTGAGGTAGTAGGTCCCGTCTGCCGAGTCATAAAGTTCGCGCAGTTTTGCCACGAAAGCCCGGTAACCGGCAAAATTGTCATCTGGCTTATGTTCGATGTCAAGGTCGAAGCCGTCGACGACGAACTCAGTGTCACCGTCGTCAAAAGGCCGGGGCAAGCCCTGGGATACCCAGTTGCTATCGCGCGGGCCAAACATGCCCCAGAGCTGCACTGCCAAGTTCGTCCCCTCTTGCTCGCCGTTGAGCTGGTAGTCGGTTGACTCGCCACCAAGAGAGAGGAGAATTGTCTTCTCCGCCTGCCGGCATATTTGCAAGTCTTTTTGTAGGTCCGGGCACTTCAGCAGCTTGTCTTTGGATGTGTCCTTCTGTGTATCAAATCCCGGGCCGGCATACCGGTCCTTGCTGCATCGATTTCCGAAATCGATGCCAGGGTAGCCATTCGCCTGATGCGGGAAGAGGTAGACAAATGACAAAATGAGGATGTCGATGCTGTTATCACCGCAGTAGTCGCTCAATGGTCTTTGATTGAGCCCAGAGCCGCTCTATTCGGTGTTAGAAAGCAGGCTGTCTTAATAGTGGCTCGGCCGTACTTACATAGTATACGACAACGTTGGATTTTTCTTGGATGTCGAAAGCCGCGACGATAGAACACACCGTGAAAAGCAGGGAAGCGAAGTGGAACCATGCCATTGTGCCTATTGAAGGGGGCGAGTTCAACCACGAAAAAAACCTGGGTAGCGAGACTGAGAGTGCCGGCTTTTTGAAGTGACGACGTCAGATTACGGGTCTCGGAGGAGATCCTGGTATTCCAGTCGTGGTGTTAGTTTAGGAATCGGTTGCTTTTTTGGATTTTTTCAGCTCGAGCATGGGACTCTGGTGGTCTCTGCTATTCTGCTGTGTATAGGAATATGAGCTACTTATGTTCTTGACTGGCGCTCTGAAATGCAGGCCATATGTAGTTGGCCGGACCTGGGGAGTGTGATATGACAATGAGACGGGAGCGTGTGGTGTTTTGGTTTTTGGAGATGTCTTCCACCCCGAATACACGCTGTGGGAAGCTATAGTGAGATTATGGGAAGGAGAGGGGTAGACGACGGGGAGGCACGATGTCGTTAGTAAAGTGCTTCCCACGCCTTCGCTGAGTTCAGGCTATAGCCATCTTGGGAAGAGCTTCAGTTTCATGTTTCCTTAAACCTATCGGGTTGTTTCCTTCGTTGAGCCTGAACCTTCCATTATGTAGAAGCCCTTTTTCCAAACGAGCCTAAGCACTTAGCTGGCGGGCAAATATGCTACCTAGAGCATCGAATCGCTAGTCGAGGTATCAGTTGCTATCAAAACTCAGAAGTGTCATGGCAGGCCAGGAAGCAGAACTCCTTAGTCTTTTGTAAGCTAGCCCACAATGGAGTGTGGTGCCTCATTTTGACTATTGCGAGACTTTGTGTAATGTGCTTTATTTTATCTACCGGCTGCAGATTGCAATTGCATAGGCGATTTCCAAGCCAATGCGGTGATACCTAGGCACTCGGAGTAGATTCGAACTCGACTCAGATGCACGAAGTTGTAATGATATAAAAGTGATTGGCCCTGTCAAACACCAAGCCAGTGGTTTCACAAATAATCATGCCGCCGGAATGATTCCGGCAACGCCGTCTCCGGCCGTGCTCAGTACAATCACTCCCGGCTCAGCCGCCGAATCGGGGCCGGCCGGCCCGGACGCATGAGCCAAGTGCCCGTTATAGCCGTGTGGAGGCTTATCCAGAGTATCCACCTATCTACGGATGTAAGGGGTAGACAGATCACTTCTTAAAAAGGTTTCTGCGACTAAACAATGCTTAAAATCGACGAGTTCACTGCGAACACAATCAGCCCATTTGAACAAAACTTGACAACGTCCATCCGTAGGTTAGCTACTCCGTGCAGGATCTTTGAACCTTTAAAAGCACTGTCTATCATTCCGGCCTTCAGTTGAAAATGGTGGCATGTAGGTTTCTATTGTGGACCGTAGAAGCAACACAGAATGCTCCTGGTGTATGCCATTGGTAATTTGATATCGGCTTTCACTTGCAATCCTCTTTGAACTTCAAATCAACCGCACTTCATGTGGGCGAGGCCGCACCAACCGTGTCCAAATGAATTCGAAGGACAATTCACTCGTAGGAATATCACTGGCGCTCCGAAGTTCCCCATCTTTTAGTCTCATCTCCGCCCTCCCAGTCCTTCTCTTCATATTCCAAAAGCTTCTTCACCTCGGCCACCTTGGTCAAATCGCCCGTGTTTTTACCGATGTTGTCGCTGAGCTTGACGGCGGGGTTTCCGCTGGCGGAGCTTAATTTAATGACGATATTGAGCGGCACAGACTTCTTGCCCGTGGTCAATTGGATGAAGTCATTCGTTAAAAACGTTCCGACACCAAAGCTGGATTGGAAACCTTGCTCGTCTGCGATGCGCTTGTACTCAATACACTTGTCGATGTCAAGAGCGTCGGAGAACACGATCGTCTTTTTGTCGTGTATACCTTGCCCATCGTAGAATTCACGCATCATCTTGACGAAGCCAGCAGGGTCGCCTGAGTCCTGGCGCACGCCAGTGAAAACCTGCGCATACGTCCGCGAGCCATTGACCTCGGAGGCCCCGGGGGGAGGCCTGACAGGTCTACTGAACGATTTTAGAAAGGCGGGTGTGCCGAAGGTGTCGGTCAAGGCAATTCCCAGCACACCTTCTCCGAAGCAGGCCACCCACTGATAGAGAGCCTCCTCATTGGCGTTCTCGTAATCGTTTGTGATAGCCGCGATGCCCATAAACCACTCGTGTGCCACAGTTCCAATCGGCGGCAGATTGAATCGCATGGCGAGGTGGACATTGCTGGTACCCGTCAGCTCGCCGGGTAGGCCGCTTTCTATTGCTTTCTTGTTCGCATTTACCAATCCCCGGAATATCAATGCCTGGGTGTGGTAGTCTCTGCGCCTGCGCGTACCAAATTCAGAAAGCTTGCAACCTGCCTTCATGATTTGGATTCCCTTCTCGAAGGCCTTCTCCTCCTGTCCGTCATAATTCCAATCCGTATCCATAAACTTGAAATAAGCCTCGGACGTCAGGGCCAGGAGAGGAATCTCATAGAGGATGGTGTCTACCCATTTGCCGCGAATTTCAATATGGATGTCGCCAATGACATCTTCGGCGCCTGTGTCCTCCCCTATAGGATTGAAATGGAGCCGCAGCTGTTCTCGCGGCGCCAGGTGGAATTCGCTGAGAAAATTGAGATAAGATGACGTCAAGTACTTGCAATGCGACTTCAGAAACCGCAGCTCTTCATCTTTCAGTGAGATGTGGCCAAGTTCTGTGAATCTGTTAGAGGGACGCCGGAATCTACTGAAGGAATTAACTTGCTGTATATCTGGTCGCATAGCCAGCCGAAGGCCTTTCTCGAGAACTTTTTCTCCGGCGTCCGGTTTGTGAAGCTATATGTCACGTAAACATCAGGGTAATGCTGCAAGATGGCATTCTGCATAGTCAACTTGTAGAGATCGGTGTCGAGGAAGGACAGAACGCCCTCGGGATACTCGGACGACCAGTTGAAGTCCATCTTGCGTCCCGTGGTTTGATCAGTAGGTGAGATGGGATTGTGGAGGAGGAAGCGGGAAGCGGAGACGGCGGTGGTTAGCACACGCGGCTGAACTTTAAGTTGCGAGTTCGAGGGTGAGAATCAAGATGGTGCGAATTGCGAAAGGCGAAGGTCGGCATTTAAGGGATCCACGCAGGCCAGGATGTAATACTATGATATAACGACCCTCACATTCTAGAATGTATTACATATCATGTTTGTTTCGCCTCTACCGGGTGTTTCGGCGTCGGACTGTAGCGGACAGGGACTTCAGGAGATATACACGGCATGGTCTAGGTAGAAAGCGAAAATGACTCATGTCACTGGCCGGAGACGAGCTACAGAGCTGTCACCCGAGGGAACAAAGAGATTAGCACGAAGAGAGCGGTCCCAGGTCGACATTCCCAGAAGGTCCCCCTCGCCCCCCACATCATTCCACATAGGTACAGCTAGGTAGGTCGACTTTGAAGGGACGAAAGGAATTTGCGAGATGGCAGCCTCCAAGTTTCGGCGGATCCCCAGCGGAACTGCGTCATTATATTCAGTGAGCATTTATCGGCGCTTATCGATAATACACCTGTATTGTACACGTACCCTTTTTATGCATATCATATGCATCTAAAAGGAGCGGGTAATTGTTAATGCGATATTTAATGCAACTATCCGGGTGTTACTAGTCGCAATTCGTATTAGAGAGGTACCCAGGTACATACTGGACTGTTATCTCAGCGCTCAGACCACCTTCATGGCCAGTTTGCACGCTGACTAAATCGGTACTTACGAAAGTGGGTCTTTTTTACTAAGTGGGTCT